>JABACO010000669.1:0-24810 GCA_013339895.1 Ephydatia muelleri | reverse complement strand
TAAACTATTTACTCTTCATATATTTCCATCCATTTCCTGTTTTTAATTGCACAGACTGAGTCTGCCATAGATACTATATTATTATCTATGAGTCTGCCAAACTCTCTCTCCTCTGCACTTGTATGAACTCCTTTTTTCCCTTGTTTCTCTAGCCTCCGTCAAGAAGCGGCCATACACTCTGCATCGCGGGTTTATCTTCATTACGTGGATCCCCATACAATACTGCCCCTTTTATTCATAAAAAACTCACGTCTAGATCACAGGTTTAAAAAAATCGTGGCTAGTTCTGTGCGTTGTATATGTGTTTCCCATGTGTGCTGATGAGCGTTATTGCTCGCCAAACGTTTTCTATCGGTTGGTTCCTCCACTACGCACGCTTAAAGTAACCCTCTCTTTTCCCGCCAAAGACACATGGGCGTGAAAACGAGCTGCGCATATCACTGATAATAATGCTTGTACTTGCGCGTCGATGGTTTTGTTTACAGATATGTTACAGCATTTGCAGATGCTATTTATTTTTACTAAACGTCTCAAAGTAAGTATGATTTGTGGTTCGCAAAACATGAACAGTATAATGAGATATGATATTACTTTTGGTTTTGGTTCTTTGTAAATTACGGTATTGTCTAATTATCGACTTTTGTCCAGCCGCAAACGTCCGTCATCGTTACGTACAGTTGGGTCTGGGTACGAGACTAATCTAGCAAGTTCTTAATAAATGTATAATTTTAGGGAGTATAAATACTCCAACAGCACTAAATTTATTTGGTGTTCCTATACACAGCCAACAGTTTACAGTATGGTAACAATATTGATAAGCCAATCAACCTGTATCAGCCAGATATCATGATGATAGCGCTGACAACATTGTACCAGGATCGAAATAAAAAATTGTTACCAATGTTATCAATCAGTATCTAGCTTGTTATCTTGTCGTATGTCTATTGATAACAGCTTGTACCAGTATTGATACGATGGTACCGTATATAAATAAATGGTATATAGCACAAAAAAATAAGAATAAAAATTGTGTAAATGAAGGATGGATCTCTCAAATCACTGACTACCAGACTCCAGGTTGTAAGGTGGGGTGCATGACGACGTATACTAAATTTATACACTTAGTTGAAGGCAGTTGGCTGCTAGAGAACGCTGCTGATGTACTAAGCTCGCCGGCCATCGCGTGGTCAAATATATCGGCTTCGAAGCACGTGTCAGAAAAAAATTGAAATGGCGCGTTTGCTTCGAGGTGAGAGCAAAAGGCTTTAAGTGACCGTCTCTCCTATGTTACAAAGGATTCTTTATCTAGGATTTGAAGGCGAATTTTATTGCAAAGAATGCAAAGAGGGTTTTCATTACAAGTCGACTTGAACGACATATTCAGAGTTCATCACATAAGGCTTTTTTGGATGCAATGGAGCGGCAACGCCGCAACGGACATCAATGATCGAGGTAAATACGCGGTACTGATGCATGCGATGTATTGTATTAACTGACTTTAGCTCCACCAAGAACCGCGTACATCAACATCGCAGATGATGAACACGCTGAAAGGATTTCGGTGTAGAAGATGCCGCGGAGTATGCTGATAAGGACTTTGAGAACCTTGTAAAACAGTTTAGGGTGGATAGAAAATGTGCTACTTCCATTCCCAAGTAAGATATTTGCTCTCCTTTACATTCTCATACATGGTCCACATCCCATCGTATGTACTGATGTACTTCTATCTACTGGGTACCACTATTTCCTTTACAACAGGGTAGCACAGCTCTTATGTTTATTTGGTTCATACTCAAAGAATGTGGTATTAACGTGCCTAGCCTAGGGTTGTAACCGGTTATCAGGTTATTCGGGTTATTCGGATATTCGCAAAAACCTATCCGTTCGAATAGCAACTTAGCATTACTCGGAAAAATCGATTAGTGAATTTTATCTATTCGAAATAACCGGTTTATGTTTCTCCATTCGGAGGTACTTAGGTATTCGGTCGCCAGCATCGACAATTCGCCCATTATTCGAATACCTTTTCCGGATATGATTTTCAATTGAGTATTTCATAATTAGAGCTATATATATAACTACGTCACTGTATTTATACATACATAAAGACATCGGAAGCATTCAATAATTGAGTAAATAGATAGTCATATGGAGAAATGGCCCATACATAGGCGGTCATCTTGCTTTTTTTTTTTCAAATTGAATTTTAAACACGTTTATAATTTACGATAAATCAAACTGATTGTGAATATGTGCTTTATAAGATTATACCATGAACCATTCGTAAACTAAAATCAAGACAAAAAATTTAATTTCTACCGCGCATAATTTATTCATAAACGAAGCAGTCATTGCGTAATACCTTGCGTCATCTTAGAATTATTAACAGTATGTCGGCTAGCTAGTAGGGGTTAACGGTTATAAACTTTAATAGCTGTGACGTAACTATCAAAGACAATTTGAATTACAATTATAATTGTACCGATACACAAATTAAAATTAACTTATCAGCTGTGCGTCACTTGCACTGGAGAAGAGGAGCGCATCAATTAGGCACAATGATGCATGCAGGGATCGAACTACGTATGCCCTTCATGCTTTCATCTTCTGAGACGCAAGTGTTTTGGTGAGTATACTATGTGAATTAGTAGCGTAGCCCCCTCAAGTGGGCTACATGTACATGTCCATAGCTGTGTCCAGCGGCGTAGTCAGTTACATCGTATACGTGAATATCACAACAGGAGAAGCAGGCATGTTGGGCATGTGTGTGTGGTGTGCATGTGTTGTTTGTGCATGTGTGTGTGTGTGTGTATGTGTGTGTGTGTATGTGTTGTGTGATTGTGTGTGCGTGTGTATGTGTGTGTCACTGACTGTATATACATGCATAGATAATCTATGCATAGATAATCTATGATACATGTACATGTATGTGTGATGTCATTGTGTGCAATCTCGTTATGTGATGTCATCCTCTTCCCCCTCCTTCCCCCAGCACCGGATGGATTTGATGCTGTGTCGGTGCAGAATGTGGGCTCCACCTACATCATTGTGTCTTGGGACTTGCCAACTCACAGTAATGGCATCCTCATCAACTTCAGTTTGTATTGCAAGGTGCTCTGGCGGATGTCCTGCCCCTTACTGTGATCAGCTACAACACCACCGGCCTCCTCCCCTTCACTTTGTACATGTACATGTATTCTCTCTGCTACTGTGTGCAACATGCGCAAATAACAGTGTGCATGGTACATGTATATGATCTGTGCTCAGTACGTTATCTGTTGGACAGGTCCTCCAGTCACGCCCACAGGCACTGCACTCCAGTTGAAACGTGGTGTTGGCGTCATCAGTGCTGCAGCCAGCCTGCCCAGGTACATTGTGTACACTTCAATCACTTAGTTTGTGTTCCATTTCTTTGCTCTTATCCATCTCTCCTCCTTCCTTTCTTTCTCTCCTGTCACCTACTCCCTCACTTCCTCCCTCCCTCCTCCTCCCTTCCTCCTCCCTTCCTCCTCCCTTCCTCCTCCCTTCCTCCCCCCTCCTTCCCTCCCCCCTCCTTCCCTCCCTCACTCCCTCTTTCCTGTCCTCCTGTAGTCATGTACATGTACACCAGCAGGGACATCTCTGGCAAAATTACACATACCATTTATCCTCCCTCCTCCCTCTTACCTCCCTTCACCTTCACCTCCTCACTTGTCCCTTGCTTCCTCCAGTACATTGTGATTCCAACCTTCTCAGCATGAGGAGGACAGCCCTCCTGGGGGACCCCCCTGATCCTGAGTCAGACACTAATGACATTGTCATCAGCTTATTTATTAATAAGATCATTAACCTGACAAGTCCTTTGGCTCCTCCTCTGTGAGTACTTCACTCAATATGCCGAGACCTTATACGGTCATACCTTAGCACTCTTCCCCAGGACCCCATGTGCATCCTTCTACAACTCCCCTCTCTGCTAGTGGAGCAACTGCCCCCAAACATTCATGACTCCAACAAGTCAGTGCAGATACAGATGTGTAGGTGTATTAGCGTTGATATAGTATACTGTTGGCCTTCTATCTCCCTAGGTACTGTTGTTTATGTTGGCCTTGGGGCCTGACTGCTACCACAAAACCCACAAGGGCAGTCCAAGGTGTACACAACCATTGTCCTGCTAAAATGAATACAATCAAAGCATCTTGTGAGCTGACCTTCACTTGATTGGCAGATAGTACGTGTACATGAAGATTGGGACTACTTGAGTGTGTGTGTGTGTGTGTGTGTGTGTGTGTGTGTGTGTGTGTGTGTGTGTGTGTGTGTGTGTGTGTAAGTGGTAATGCCCGTGGTTATGTTATCTCACATCCATGGGAGGAGCTACACCTCTATGAATGGGCTTTATCTGTGTACATGTACTGTAAGCACAAGCGCTTCCATACACTCTTTGACTTGTTGAAATAGTTGGTTGATGTCGAAGTACAATGTAATGTGCTCTTCCCTAGACCCTATGGAGGAGCTTACAGCCAGTCCCCCATACCCCAGCTGGAGCAGGACGTGGCATGGGTCATTTGCCCCCCCCCCCTCCCACAAACTGGAAATCCTGGATCCATCACTGAAAATTGAATGTACTCTCTTGTCAGATCAGCTGAACAGGATGCCCTTACAATGAAAGAGTCACACCCCTCAAAAACTTGATACTGTTCTTCCTAAGGCCAGCACCCTCATGGGGTGGTTGCAAATGATTAACAGTTTTGGCTGCCTCTATCTGTATCAGTCCCTGCACCATCATCTTTTATTAAAATGCTTGAACCCTTGCACCCACAAATAACCCCTACACAAATACCATGTGCATGAAGTTGTTCACTTTATGGAGGTATCATACATATACATGTATGTATGTTGCATGCATGGGGCAAAGGTCTTTCCACACAACAAAATTCATGACATTGTGCCTTTGTTCCTTGTATAAATATCCAAATTAAGATAGGATCAGAGGAGGGCTATGTGCACACACACACACACACAGCATGTCTCAGCTTATGAAGTGGGAAGCTGAAATCCCATTGCAAGCATTGTTTTGTTCAGATTACACAGTGACTGACAGAAACAAAGAAAAATGAGTTCAATGACACCAAGTCCTATGAGAGCTTGGAGGTGATGGAAGCAATGGCTGCATTCTACCAACTGGCATCATGATCGCTGCTTGTTCATCATGTCCAGTTCTTGCCATCCTTTATATGTGTAGCCTGTATGTTTTTAAATTACTAATGACATAATGTAATCAGTAGAAGCCTGGAGGGGGGGGGGGGGTGTGAGAGAGAGACAGGAAGGATTGAGTAGGCAACACGCAACATCTATCAGTAACACTCATAGTTTCAAGACATTCAGTTGCTACAGATGTTACATTAACAAGATGCACACCATTACAAGGGATTTACTGACCCTCTGATTTACACATGCCATTGTAACTTGCCATTCAGCTAATTAACCAATTAATCGGGCTGGTCTGCACCATTTACTATAACAGCGTGGCATGCCATGTAATGGTACGAAGGGAAAACTTATTTTTGCCCCATCACCAATTATATTCCGAAACACCCCCCCTCCTCCCCTATTGCTTTCAACACAGATCCTCGTAACTAAATATCCATTCCTGGACCAATGGGACTGAATATATACATGTATGATCAGTCACATTGGTCCTTCTTCCTATGCATGGGTAAAATACAACCAAAGGTGGGTTCAAAAGTAGTTCTGGAAGAGTTCAAACTCTGCACATACATGTATGTGATTGCCCGCAGAAGCATACTACACACACACACACACACACACAACACACACACACACACAAAAAAACACACACACACACGCACACACACACACACACACACATACACGCACACACACACACACGCACATACACCACACACGCACACACACGCACACACACACACACTTGCATTGTAGCTTTTTCCTCCTTACTTACACACCTAGATCAGTTATAAGGGTATACACTTACACTGGTACATGCATTACGTCACAAGCACCATACGTATACATGCACCATACAGTAAAAGCATACACATGTGTTGGAGGCAAAATATACAGTTTTTACAATTTATTCGCAATACATAATCGATATGCTACTGCTAAACTATACAACAGCGTAATACATTATTTTCTAATAAATGCTCCCTTTGTGAAGGGCACTATATTATACACCCAATTCGAACCTAACTAATCACAGAATCACACTGTCAACACATCGATATCGAGTACGTGGATGGAACCACACAACTACGCTTAAAGTTTCTCACCTCGAATCTGCAAAATATTAGCGTTGCTGTTGTGTTAGTTTGATAACTGGAGGTTGTCGCATGTACATGTACATGTGATCCATTTGGCTGCTGGTTTGTTTCTCAGACACTCGATTCAGCTACGTGTAGGCCTATAGGATCCGCTAACATAAAAATTTGATATACGAAGTGTTGTCAGCGTACGTAGATATCTGAGCAGCCGGTCGAGCCTACACTATCATTCTAATTTCAAGACAACGATCAGTCTACTCGGTGACAGACTCGAAGCTTTTAGTATTCCATGTAGTTATGTTTATACGCTCATTTCCCCCTGTCTACCCCGCCCCCCTGGCCCACCTCGCCCTCTGCCTCGACTCCACCCTCGCAGAATTGCCCTAGATGGGCGTGTCCAAGTTAGAGGTCTCACGTTAGCTAATATCTATGGCAACCCATAGAAACGCCATTTTAAAATGGCGCCTTATTGCACCAAAACCCATTTACTATTTTTAAAAATGGTCCCCAAATTCTTCACGACAACATTCACTTTTTTCATATATTATATTATTGGATAGTTTTAGAATAGTTTTAGAGGGTGGCAAAAGTTCTAACCCCCGCTGTTCATTAGTTATAACTAATGGAATATCTTAATTAGCATGATTTTTTTCCATTTGTGTACAAGTCTATGGAATATCATATTTTCAGAAATGGTCCCAGAATTTTGGACGGTATAAGATACAAAATTTGAAATTGCCTACATTTGAACATCATTTAGAGTAGTATTAGTGGGTAGCAAAAGTTGCAGGTCCATTATTAATTAAATAATAATCAAGTTTGTAAAAACGCCATACATTCTCTATGGAACGTACCGCGGAATGAAATCCAAAAATTTACAAACCGCAACTTTCGTGACCGTTCATTTCTCCATATGTAATATTATACAAAATATTTAATGTGCATCAATTGGGGATACAAAATAAACAGCGTGTACTAGCTCAGTGCTGTTATCGTCGTCTTCAAGCAGAGATCATATATTAGATCTTAGATCAGTGGCCTCATGATCATATATTAGATCTCTGCTTCAGGTAAGTAACCAGAGACATATATGACTGTGAAGCAATTACCCATGAGAGAGGGAGAGCAGATAACTTCTGGAGTCTTCTTCCAAGCTGACAGCTCGAATTTGCCTCCAATACATGAAAAATTCCCAATGGAATGATATGGGTAGGGACACGGGTAGAGAAAGATCCTGCGATACTTCAGGGTCAGGAACACTTTCTACGGGATTGAAACTGGCTACAGACATGCCATACGCATGTATGGGGGTCCCGGTCTTATTGAAACAACAAGAGATAGTGCGTTCCTTTTCTTTCTTTCTTCATTTTTAAAGCCGGGAAGAAAATCAAATTCGCCTTCTACCCATACCTATAAAAAAAGTATATAAAAATAACAAAGATAGTCTAAAATGTAAAAGTGCCTTACTTTGGTAAAACACACATCACAAAGTCAAAATCAGTTGTAAGATATTTATTTCCATCACAGATGGAGTATAAACTATCCCACAAAGTTACGCTTGAAAAGGCGATTCGGACGAGCAAAAATCGATACAACGCGCATGAACTACAACGTGGCTTAATAAAAATCACATGGTAATGTAGAGCAGACTACGTACAATCTTATTTTGTACACTTTGAGCCAAACGCTCACTGTGTTTGTGAATAGTAGTCCCACAAATACGTACACACGCAATAAAAGGACCTTACGAGGCCTTGTTCGTAAAAGAAAAAACAAAACCTACCTAACATGAGTAAGTTTACGCATTCGCTGATCAAAAGAACAACAATCTCACCGATAATGATGCACAAAACCGAAATTTCCAGCGTTGGTTCCAACGATCTCTGCAAAAATCCGCCCCTTCCAACACATGCGAGGTGTGAATCACACTATTGAGCATTGCCCGCGCAGACGTGAATGGCGCACGTGATTCCGTTTCCAATCCCTCTAATATATGATCTCTGAAGTAACTAAGTTCATTATATTTAGCAGAGATCATATATGATCTCTGTATTTATAATGCCACGAGTTGTGGTTATATGTATTAGCAATAAATTTATGTACCAGTACTTAGTATTGCATTGTTTTATTGTACAGTGGTACGAAGTGAACATATCTGAGTACTAGTATTGCGCTAGCGAGTGAAATAGAATGACAGACTTCTCACCCACTTCAAGTAAGTATACGCGCTCTGTTTGAGTATGTGGAGGAATTAGAGAGCATTACGCAATCGTACTAATGGTGCATTTAGCGAGAACGGGAATGGAGTGTTGTGGGATGATTGTAAATGGAGTACGTGATTGTAGGTAATGTGGGGTGAGTTTATGATTGTGATGTCTGGTCTCAGTGGTTAGGGTTGGTTTACATTACTATTGATATGTACAAGTGCATGGTTATTAAACTCTATTTGGCAAACACATGCTACTGTAGACCTTTGTGTCTCTGTGTTTTAAACTGACATGCATAGCTCTAGTTTGGGTGCAAGACCAGGTGGATTTCTGTGCAGACATAAATTATCTTCTCAGTGTGCACTCCACAAGCACCATAACCTGAATAACCTAGGTATTCGGGAGGAAATTTGGGAAAACCTATTCGGAAAAATCGATTTTGTTTTTTAAACTATTCGGAAAAATCGATTTTCAGATCACAAAAACCTGAAAAATCGATTTGTGTTTTAAACTATTCGGAAAAATCGATTTTCATTATGCAGGGGAGGTTACACACCCTAGCCGGCCCTAGCCTGAGAGCATTCATAGTACTTGGAGTTGATATGCCACAGAGGGTTAGTTAATCATTGCTTCAATTTCATCAGCATATAAAGTGGATCTTCTTAGCACTTGTCCACAGATGGAAATCCATATTACAGCCTCTCATTGACATCCATCATATGCAACTGCTTACAAACCCTGAGATATCCAGCTGCTTGGCTCGTTTTCCTGTTCGTACAGAGGGTGATTACACGTATGTTAATGTGTCATTCATTATTGTTTTTTAAAATACGCATTTGGTGTAACACAGTAAAATTTATCCTAGAAAGCGTTGGAATGAAAATCCCAGGTTTGCTACACTAATGGTGTCACTACCTCATGGAGAGGAAATATTTGTACGCAATTGGGTTTATTTTCATCACAATGACATTGGTATGACAAAAGGAGTCATTCTGTCATTTTTCAGGTACACTGGTTACGCGTACTGTAACACATTTACAATACGTGCGTAACGTATGTAGATTTCAAATCACCAGTTAATTACTTACTTTCATTTATCCAGGGTTCTTCAAATGAGTTGCATGTTGAAATAGAACCTGTTATTGACAAGGACGCATTCATACACATAACTTCGTACCCTGAAGATGTATACTTCCAGAAGTTTGTGGCATCATTCCTAAACAAACTCACCATCCGTTTGACTCAAGTATCCCACCTTGCTCAGCCTTCATCATCTCTTCTAAAATGGGGTGGAAGTAAATTTGAAAGGCTAAGCTTATCGTTACTTTATTATTTTGGACATTGACAAGTATCTCACACCTCATCCGCTTAAGGAAAAGGCTAGTGGTACCACTAATTTTATTCTGTGATGATACAAGTGGCAATCATAGCAAAAAGTGGCACAAATTTGACTGTTGGTACCTTTTGCTAGCAGGCCTTCCTCGCCACGAGAATAGCACAGTATCAAATATTCATTTTGTGTGTTGTTCAGACAATGGGACACCTTTTGTTTCTGAGCTACTGTGAATGTGTTAGAAACAACTGGTATTGAGGTATAGGATGCTAGCACGTGCACTACTGCTCTAGTGATTGCACCTCTTATATTGATTATCTGTGACAACCCACGTGCAGATCAGAGCTGTTAGGCCATCTTGGGAGCACAGCACTGAAGTATTGCCACATTTGCATGGTATGTTAATTATACATGTAGGTAAGAACTAGGAAGGTGGTGTAATTTTGTTTGCACAGGCTGATAAGAATGATTCTCTAAACATCATCTGTGAACAACGGAACTTAATGCAAGCTCAATGCAGACTCTGCAAATTGAACTTGAAGTGAATATGCAAAAAGTGAGGTGCGAAAGAGATTTGGACTGCGTGAAATCACCAACAACCCATGGTTTCATTTCCTTGGAGACATATTCTTGTAAGTGTTAAGTGCATGCAGTCAAACTAATACCTTCGTATAATATATGGGAAAGTGTCTAGCAAAGTATCCCTTCTGTGTAGTTTTTCAATTTTGATTTTCTTGATTTTCAAAGAGGTTGATCCGTAATATTAAAAGGCACTGAATTTACTATTAGGCATACATTTCAATACGAGCATTACTTTTCTCTTGCTTCTCCTGAAATTAATTTAAGGGTAATTGGATACTCATATATACATAATTATACATAATTATATTTAAGTTAGATAATTTTTTAGATCTTTACCAATTGAAGTTCTGCACACAATACTACTTGGCCCGTGAAAGTATATCTTGAAAAAAATTATTCCTAAATTATCTGCAAAGCAGAAAGAAGAAATTCTTGCAAGGATACGAGCTTTTAACACCTCTGGGTTCCAGGTCAAAATGTATGGAAATATTTCCAGTCCTTTCGTGGCCGGGACGTTAAAGCGTGGTCTCAAATGGCCGTGTTCATTTTGTCACCCACTTGACTGAAGGAGTGAAATTGGTACTTCTGTAATATACCAAGGTATTTCAACCATACAAGTTTCATGGCATTTTTTAATAACTGGCTCATGTTTTGTGTATGTAGGTTTTTGAAATGACATATTGCATGCAGCTATTTTTCACCATATCGGGCTGCAGAATGGAACAGCATTTGCGACATGTTTGTTCAAGCTGTTAAAATCCATATGCCAGAAATGCTACAAAAGCATAAAGTACATCCATTTCTCCATATCATTCCGTGTATACTCCAGTTTGGACCTACATCAGCATTCTGCGCAGAAAGGTAAAATGATCTTGCATTGCTTACAAACATGACTAGTACCTTTAACCATATAGGTGTGAGTCGTTCAATGCTTCTGTAAGAGGACAGAATGTTTATGGGAACCACAAGTCACCTAGCCGGGACATTGCAATTAACTTTGCACATTTGCAACTGTGGCACAAATGGAGAGTAAGTGTTGTCATACATGTTTTAAAATAATAATAATGTGTTTCATTTTTCAGTGGTAATTCTACTCTGTTTAAACTTCCACAAATCCAACACTATATTAATGGTACGTCCATCAGGGAGCTCTACAACTGAAATCTATCGACCTGGAACACTGCGTTTTGTGAGTGTTTTGTCATGCATTTGTACTGTGGTGATTGTATCTTGTTTAATAGGTATGTTGCAACTCCCAAGCAATGCAATTGCAGAATATAGTTGTTTGACTTCATGGCAGTGAACCCTGCCATCTCTCTACCCTCACTCCATCCTATGAACTATTACAACCTGAGTGATGTAGTCAGAGGCACTGTGTCTTGGGCAAAACAGATTGTCTGTTGTGGTGAATATGACAGCATCAGTCAGGTAAAACATATAACAGTTGTTAGTGCTGTTATGATTCAAACTCAATGACCCATGCACAATGTCAAGTTTGGAGTTTTACTTGTAGCCTGCAAACCAAAATACAGAAGGAACTGCATTCTGTTTAAATCAGGCTTTTCAACCTCTCACTACTAGCTGTGAGGAAGCTGTACAATGACTGTGACTCTACCCTGTTTGAGCTTTCAAACAAAGTCATAGCAACTGCAGCAATGAACATCAGAAGAGCGGTTTCCTTTGTACACCAATGCTCAGCAACATGCCACTTTGAAGAGGGGCCAATGCCTGTACATATTGAAAGAGCGCAGATGTCTCAAACAAAGCTGCATTTTATACATGACTTTATTAACAAAATGTATTGCTACAACAGGTACTGTATATTGCCTACATCCCTAAGCAGATTTAATTAAAGTTATTTACTTCCGCCTTATCAATACTGATACAAGGTTATCAATACTGGTACAGGGTTGAGTAATAACAGCTTGGTACAATATTGATGAATAATCGGTATTGTTACAGTATTGATACATGAAAGATACAAGTTGATATCAATGCTGTTACTAGACTGCTGCATCGGGATTGTATCAACTTTGCCCGAAGTCATTGTAAACATGATTGTACACTACCCTGTATCAATGATGATAACATCTTGTAACAATACCGTATCAATGTTGCTACAATAATAGATTATTGGCTGTGTAGCAGTTTAGTCGTTACTTATACTTTGGCTAGTGAAGTTGTTTTTCTAAAAATGCCTTCGCGTAATCAAAAGAAGAGATCTAAGCAACGAGCGGAATATCTCCAAAAACGAGATGATACTTTATCACAAGAGAACAAGGCTAAAGCCCGAGCGCGCACAAGGCCGACCCTGAAAAGAAGAAGGCCTCTGTACGCGACACCTACAAGGCCGACCCAGAAAAGAAGGCCTCTGTACGCGACACCTACAAGGCCGACCCTGAAAAGAAGAAGGCCTCTGTACGCGACACCTACAACGCAAATGCTGTATCTAAGCGTGCTGCTAAAGGCAGCGATATCAAGAGGGCGTCGAGGAGAACCGTGCTGCTAAAAGGCAGCGATATCAAGAGGGCGTCGAGGAGAACCGTGCTGCTAAAAGGCAGCGATATCAAGAGGGCGTCGAGGAGAACCGTGCTGCTAATAGGCGGATATACAGGGGGCAATTCAGCTACCATTAAGGCAGCTAGAAGGAGTCGGTATTGGAAGGGTCGTAGAACTACCACTACCACCCAAAGGTATGTTATAAATAGCATGCTGTATGTAGCATTTAAAGTCTAAGGGCTGCTTTCTTACGTGCTAATGTAAGTTGCTCATGGCTTCCTGTCATGCACACATTAACACATTTCTTGTACGCTTGCATGCATATTATCAGATGTACAGTAAGGCTTCCCAGTTCCCTGGTAAAGGTCAATGTTTGTACAAAAGGGTTATTTGTGCATGCATCTGTGTTCTGTTACATTGTACATTAGTTATCTGATGTTGAAAGAAAGGACTACACACGTGTGTATAGTACAAGTCAGTCATGCGCATCCACCCCTTGCTGCAGCTGTGTTTAATTGTTATCAGATGTACAGTAAGGCTTCCCACAAGTAAAAGTTCCCCTATGTACGTGTAAAGGGTCAATCTTTGTTGTTTTAAAGGTCCACTAACGTGTGTACAGAAGTGTTACCCAAAATTGAGTTGCATGAAAATGAAATAATTCATGTAATGCGCAATTGGTGAAATGTTTTGATACATGTATAAGGCATAATGTATGGTAAAATAAAAGTACTGCAACCCAATATCTTCTCCCATATAGTTACTCCCTGTTTGAGCCCAACTCTCGCACACTAGCAGAGTATGGAGTGAGGCTTGAAAAAGCAATTCTTAGGGATAGTGAGCTTCTGAGTGAAGTAAACAATGCTTTTTGCAATAGCCATACATTGCTAGCTCAAAAGGTTGTTACAAAGATCTGCCCGTGCAGCAGTAAGATTGGTGCAGATGCATTACTTGCTAAGCACTCAGTGTACGAAGATCACAGGCAGGGTCACTGCTAAAACTATCCGTAAGGTTAATGCAAAGAAGTTGCAAGAGAGTGATATTTTAGTCGGGCATAGGTTTCATACTGCTGGGGCTGAACCTTACTTCTTTGATAATTCAAAGAGCGTCGAGGAGAACCGTGCTGCTAAAAGGCAGCGATATCAAGAGGATGTCGAGGAGAACCGTGCTGCTAAAAGGCAGCGATATCAAGAGGACGTCGAGGAGAACCGTGCTGCTAAAGGCAGCGATATCAAGAGGACGTCGAGGAGAACCGTGCTGCTAAAAGGCAGCGATATCATGAGGACGTCGAGGAGAACCGCGCTGCTAAAAGGCAGAAATACGAGGACAATTCGGCTGCCATTAAGGCATCTGAAAGGAATCGGTATTGGAATGACCCCGCTGTCCGATTGGGCTAAACGTGCTGCCGAGAGGAAGCGGTATCGCAGGGGTCACCGAACTACCACTACCACCCAAAGGTATGTCATGGCATGTTGTATTGCACTAGCATTAAAAAGCTATAGGAAGATGTGCATGCAGCATGTGTACAGCACGCATGTAAGGGATCTGCACAAAACCATTCACTTCACATGTAAAGCATGCATGGTGACCCAACTGTTGTGTACAGTACTTCTCCTTTGTGACCTGTCTATTGAATATTGGGGTGTCATCCTTAATCTGATGTACAAAAAGGCTTCCTTATCTGATGTACAAAGGTAGCCCACCTGCAACTGTTATGAATTTAATTGCATTTGCTAGGGTTGAGCAGTAGACCTCAATGGTAGGTGTGTAGTGGCAGAGGAGATAGGGGACAGAGATAAGGATACCATGCACCCCTTGAAATAGAAATGTACAAATGAGTGTCGCAAGCTCACTAGTGAAGAAGTAGCATTTGTGTTGAGAACAAAGTCACTGTTCCAAATGTCCATTCATCATTGGAGGGGAGGTCATTCCCATGTAAACATTGTTAATTTGGAGCATGAACAACTTCCTCCAATTTTCAGCACAATGGCACCTTTGGGGGGTCATGAGTTATGCAGACCAATCCAGTGAATAGTGATAAAATTGGACCAATAGAATTTTAGCACAGCTGGCAACACACACACACACACACACACACACACACACAACCACTCCCCCTTATCTGTGAGGTCATGAATATGTAGACCAATTGGTGATGTACCAATGAAATTGGACCAATAGAATTATAGCACAGCCGGCACACATTTCATGTATAAAAGCGACTCACCTGCCAAATAGTGTACTTTGCTTGCTGAGAATGAAAAAGGTAAAAACTAAATCCTTGCACTTTGTTTCTATACTCTCTGTCAGATGCAGTGCTGCCCCCCTACCGTCTGCTGCCAGCAGTAGCAGCGCTGCCCCCACCACCAGCAGCAGCAGCGCTGCCCCCACCACCAGCAGCAGCAGCAGCAGCAGCGCTGCCCACACCGCCAGCAGCAGGAGCACCGCTACAGTATTGGCACCAGTGCCCCCACCACCACATCGCCTGCTGCCACCCTGGCCCTGCCACCACCCACCCGCATGGCTCCCATGGCCTGAACCAGGCTGCCGAGGTCAGAGACGAGGCTTGGGGAGAGGAAGAAGACAAGCCAGGGGAACCGTACAGTACATTAAAAATTCATATACTTATAATTTCAATTATTAAATTGTTTAACCTCCCTCCTTTCGAAAATTAAAATGAATTTGAGACAACATTTAAAGACGCGCTACTACGACAGGGGAAAAAACTAATGAAACAAGTAAATAAAAACATTCTCTAACGATAAAGTTGTTGGTATATAGGATTGACCAATGGTGGTGTAAAAAGCACGGAAACAAGAGTGACAAAAATTTGACTGGAAAATTGAAATAGGCCTATATTTAGCCCATTACTCAGGCATGTACTGTTATAACGTTAGTGTGCTAAATATAGGCCTATTTCAATTTTCCAGTCAAATTTTTGTCACTCTTGTTTCCGTGCTTTTTACACCACCATTGGTCAATCCTATATACCAACAACTTTATCGTTATAGAATGTTTTTATTTACTTGTATAACATTTACATGTACAAGTAGAATCAGAGATAATATATAGAAGGATTGGAAGCGGAGGCACTTAACACTAATGAACGCGGGATCTCCGAGGAAAGGAAACGAAGCCATACACATGTACATGTACGGAGTAACTTTTTTTGTATAACTGCCACTTCAACTAAACACACTCAGACTAAACAAAAAAGGGTGTGCGAGGGGAGGGGGAAGGGGGTTCAGTTCAGCTGTTTCCTAAGGGCTTTAGATTTCTGTGTTGTCTTCTTTTGGGTGATTTTGTATTCTTCCACCCATCCACCAGCCAATGAAACCCACGCACTGATATCCACAGGTCTACTACCATCTCCAACATTTGAATCTGCAGCTTCAGACGATGTGATGAGCAAGTGGAATAGATGTCACTAGGCCATTCATATAGGTAATGACACAGTAAGCTGAGAGACAGGCTGATCAATATGACCAGAGTGCTGCAGAGCATTTGACAAGGAAGGTGAACAAAAAACACCTGGATGCAGCTGCACAGAAACAGCAGCACGTGGAATAGAGACAGTGAGGACTTTGGGTTTCTGTCTTTCCAGACTCTTCTTTCTTCGGCCTAACCTTAGTTTTCTCCTGCTCATGTCTGCTAAAAGCATCAAGACAATAAGTAAATCAGTAACGGACATGTACAACCCCCCCCCCCCCCGCCCACCCTGGCCCAATGCACGTAGAATATTAATTTGTGATATAGATAGCGGCAAATTTTGTAGCCAGAAAACGCACCCCAAAATTAAGAGAATCTTACTAAGACACACTTTAGGCCTTGCACTATTAGGAAAAAAATACTGCGATTGCTTTGCTCTTTAAATTACAAAGATACTGTCCCGTAATCGTAAAGGGTCAAAAGACTCAAAACCCATGGAAGTACTGTTCCTTAGGATTAAAAAACATCTTAAAACACATTACGAACGCAGTTAATCATTTCTAGCACAAATGCAAGACCATAGCGTCACTACGCAAAGAGCTAACCCCAACGAAAGACAAAAATCCTACTTTTTCCACTTTGACACCGTAAAAACGTCGCGGCAAAGCTGAATTACAGCATAAATTAACTTATAGTTTCAACTAGATTCACTGGGCCATCGATTTGTAGCATCAGCTGAATATTACGGCGTACCTTTAAGGAGATTCAAGCGAAAGTTCGACAGTGACTTCCCAAAAATCCACCCCTTTTCACAAGTTCGGAGGTGCGATTATCACTGTCCCGCGCAGAGGTATAGCGCACGTGATTCGCTTCCAATCCCTCTATATATTATTTCTGGTAGAATCCTCTGGTAGAATGTGTGTGGGGCTGGCAGCATCACTGTTATATGGCTTCAATCCTGCTCTGCCCGCGTTAATGAGTGTTGATAAGCCGTGTTTCCAATCCCTCTATATATTATCTCTGGTTTCGCGAACTGATTCAATAACTTGGTTGACACGGACGCGGTCATGCCAACCGTATCGCCTAGTTTGACGGAATTCAGTACGGTTAATTGGTTTTGCAGCCAAGGAACTCGGTCCGGGGGACCGTACTCCCTAGGGATTTGGGTCCCCCGAACCGAAAATTGTCCCGGACCGTACATGTATTCGTACGATCCGGGACAGTTTTCGGTTCCGGGGACCCATGCAAAACAAATAATTGGGATCAAATAATGGGGGAAAATCCCTGGGCCATAGGCCGCAGGTGGGGATGGCCCAGGGATTTTCCCCATTATTTCGCTTGACATTTATAAAAAATCGTTACATTATAATGTATCTATTCATAATACAATGGCGGATCTACCTAATGGTGTTTGCTGCTCTCGGCCGAATGTTGTCCTGGAATCCCACGTGTGGGTCATCGAGAAGTTTAGCCTTTGCCGAGCTCGTAGAAAGAAGATAAAAAGCGATACGATTGTATCTGCGAAAGATGCTAGACTTCAATGGTTCATGGAGTTAGACCCCTCACATTTTCATAAATGTAACGATGACTTTGACACTGAGTCGACTGAACACGTTTCCTTACTGCTTACAGTACTTCCACACGTCATCGCTGAGGAGGAGGAAAAGTCGGTGAGAATCACAGTTTCGATAATGAGTAGCAAGAAAAGGCGGTGCAAAACTACAACACACGATATGTCATTTCGTTTTAGTTCGGGAATAAAAGATTTATAGCCGACTTAATCGACATTAGAGAATATGACTACGGGGATGGTGATTACCTCGATTACGATCCAGAAGACGAAGACGGAGACCTCCTCCCGAATGACACACTTACCATCACCTACGAAATAGAGGTCCTTTTGGGTTATGAGAATCGAACTGTAACATCAGGAAACACAGAAGATCTCCAGTGCATCCTCGGTTCAGATCTGATGTCACTCCTGGAGGGAGGAGCCTACAGTGACGTCACCGTAATAGCTGGGCAGGTGACTATCAAGGCCCACAAAGCTATCTTGACAGCACGCTCACCTGTATTCAGGGCAATGTTTGAAAACAACATGAAAGAGGCAGCAGAGAATTGCGTTGAGATTACTGACATTGACCCATTGATTGTTCAAGAGATGCTCAGTTATATGTACACAGGCACTGCTCCCAAGGTGGAGAAGATGGCTGCACTCCTACAGGCTGCAGACAAGTACGACCTGAAGCAACTGAAGGCGATATGTGAGAAGGAATTAATCAGCCAGCTGAGCGAGGAGAATGTATCAGCGACATTTAAGCTGGCTCATCGTTACTCAGCTACCCAACTGAAGGCCAAGTGCACCGGCTTCATGGCAATCCACACTCCACATTTGGTGTCCAAATACATCTGCCCTGAGTACAGGGATGGGGAGGATGATAGTGCCTCAACTACATGTAGTAAGAAGAGAAAGACTCAGTAAAGTAATGACAACCTTTACCGCGCTTATATAGGTATGGAATTCGAACGATGTGATGTACTAGTGTAGCACTAGCTACGTATCATGATTACATGTCTTTATGTATGGTTTGGCATGCTAGTTTGCGTGAGAATATTTACTTGTTCTATATGACAATAAATTAATGCTAAAGGTGCCCTGCATGTGATATGGTACACGGAACGTTACATGCCAGCCTTGCCAGGCACGCATGCAAGAATATAGTAATAATTCCACTGAAATGGTTGCTATATAACTCTTGTTAGCCAACCCATGGATGTGTGGTTAAACAATGTGAGACATCGATAGGATATGTATACATGTAAAGCTTTCTTTCGAAATTCGTTTTTAACAGATTGTGGTTTGTGTATAGAAATGGTTGAGGGGGTGTACAAAGGGGTGGATACCAACAGTGTCACTATAGTGGAAACACAGTCATAGAGTGACCCCAAAGCACTGTGTTATGACAACAGACTTGCTGTCATGACTACTGTGGCTATAGAGTATGTTTTGCTAGTAGTGGACTGGGGAATTGAGAGGCAGAAAGCTTGCCGTCTCCCCATGGGTATGGACACAGCGCACAAGTGGAGTGGCTATGAATGATGGTTCCCATGTCCTGGGTGTGTTTGGGGCAGGGCCAACATCACTACTCCTGTGGCATATTAGCAGGGTGGAAGATACAATGCAAGTGCCTCTTTTAAGACAAGGGACACACCCCATAAGCGCGTGCAAGGGACACACCCTATAAGCGTACCCCCACAAGCATACAGGCGTATACCCCATAAGCGTACAAGGGACAAGATACCATACAAGCCTACAAGAAGGAACACTCGGATACACCCCAAAAACGTACAAGGGTCACATCCTCCGGCGTAGCCACACCCTTGTGCATCCACCGAAGGTGTGGCTACGCCAGACTACACAAGCGTACATCCGTATGCGCATTCTAGCCCACAAGCGTACAAGACTAAGAGATACAAAAAAATGAACGCAAAGCATAGAAGAGCACACTCCAGTATACATGGGACACGCCTTATATACATGCACGTGAACAACTAAACAGCCACATTGACAAGCGACTTGCACTTACTTTCATTTGAAAGATAACGTTACGCGTTAATTACAAGTAAGTACGTACGTGCAGTCGCTAGCTATACACTAACCACCTACTCAGTTTATATGAATATGATCAGCACGAAATTGTACAGCTCCTAGCTAGCCTGAGCTCCGATTCCACCTTGCATGGACATGGAGGCATAGTGGCATACACATCAGAATCATGCATACACTGCATGTATTCATAATTGTTGCCAATAGCCAGACCATGCATGATTATTAGCACTGTTTTGTACGGGGGCGGGCTAAGTAAAGGTGCTCCACTTGTATCCGCACTCTAAATTTAGATGCATGTATAACCTCTATATTTAACTCATGCTCGCGCGACCATGTTTAGCAGCGGTGATGAGGCTGTGATCGGTGCACAATCTAATTCTTGCAATACAACTGCAAGTCTGTCTCCTCAACAGAATAATGTCCTTCTTATCATTCGGGCCTCTGCAGGCTGTGCCGCTGTCGTTGCCTGCGCGATGGCCGCGATCCTTGTCCTCATTCGAAGACTTTACAAGCAGTTCGTTTACCGTTTGGCGCTGTATCAAGTCCTAAGTTCACTGCTCTTTGCAGCGCTGCAAGTGCTTCAGCTGGTCTTCCTCAATTATCAGAAGAGTCCGGACGTGTACCGTCCTTGGTGTCTCGTTGTTGCATTCTTCCACCTCTGCTCCATGTGGACAAAACTCTCGCTCACAGTATGGGTCACGTTTCACCTTTTCTGTTTTGCAGTGGTTTCTAAAAACTTTAAAAGACTCGAGCCTCTTTACATTGTGACGTCACTTTTGGTGCCTGTTCCGATTGGTGTCGTACCGTTCATCACCAAATCGTATGGACTTCTCGAATCGTGGTGCGGTATTGTAGGTACCAAGAACGGATGTCCGTACTTTGGTGGTATCATGCAGCAGTTTTTCCTTTGGTACGTCCCAGCGTTGATCGTGCTATTTGTCGAGTCTGTGATGATGATAGGAATGATGTCCACTGTAGCCTGCTACGCACGTCAGGATAACATAAGTAGCAGCGCGAAGCAAGCCATCAAGCAGATGTTACCCCTTGTCGCCTATCCTATTACCTTCTTCGCGCTTATCATTCTTCCATTCGCCACCCGTGTGTATGGAGCTGCTCAACTCGGCCCAACCAACTACGGGCTTCTCCTCGTCACCGCGTTTTGCATTCCAGCATATGGTTTAACCACGGGGGTGACGCTCCTGCTGCACGTATGTGTCATGACGCTGTCTCCCCGCAAAGTCGATTTCAAATATGGGACCATTGATGGTGATGACATGGTCACAGTGAGAAAAAACACGATTGTTTCAGTTAGCAGTAATACTAAGTACGTCCCTCGCATTAGTGATCAATGAAATGCAAAATGTACATACTTGGGGATAAGAGTGTTCTGAAATACGAATTCTATGCGGGTTTTTTTTTTTTTTTTTTTTTTTGGTTACCTGAGTAGGTGCTCATAATCTTTGTTATAAATACATGTTTATTTGAACGCTGTTTAAGTATTTTTTGATCCAGGAGTGTCAGTGTCACAAGTTATATAGGTTGTATTATTTGTCTTCTGACTTATTCAAAACAGTGGATGAACCACTTAAATCTTGCGTCTTGTTCCTTCTTCACTGTCACTTCCAGACCTTTCTTCGCGGATTGATCGTTGGACATAAAATCCACATTCAATATCTTAGCTGATTCCAATTTTTTGGGCTTGTTAACTTTGCCGTATGCATTGAGCACGCTATATCTGTCTCGGTTATAGATCCAGACTTTAGTTCGAGTTTGTAATTGCTTGAATATGATTATAAGTTAATTAGATAGCTTGCATATAGTTGCTTTCTCTTTTAAAAATGACCTATGTTTCTTTTCTGCATGCAGTGTTAAAAATGTTAGACCTGCATGGTACAGGCCCGTACATCATACTTTACAATACGGCACACTATTGGAATACAACCTGCAGGTACACCCATCGGGGGAAGCAACAGATAGGAACTTTGGCGTTTATACAGCCCGCTACAGATTGTAATTACTACGGCAGTATATTGTGTGTACGCTAAAGATTCGATCTGTAGGAACATACATATCACGTATGAACATACGTGATATCACGGCAAAATATTTATTAATAAGGGTGTAATTGAGGTCGGGAGCGCTGTAAGCTCCCCCGGACCTTCGTAGCTTTTTGTTTTGAATTCATGAAAACCCTTCAAAATTGCTGTTCCTGGTGATTTGATTTGTGCTTTGAGTTATCGTAATGATCGCAAGTTGGGAAACCACTTAGGTTTAAAGCGGGCACGTTTTCCCGTCCGATCGAACTGGCGCATTGAAAAAAACGGCTGATTCGGCACATCGCCTAGGTTTCATTATTTCTAAATCATACGATTTGGCATACACACGTCGCACGCACGATGAAAAGAGACCGGGGGGGGGGGGGGGGGGGGGGGGCGTGTGTGTGTGTGTGTGTGTGAGACCCTGATCGTTCAAGACAGATAGAGCCTGATCGATACTAGTCTTGGACCCAGCCAGAGCACCACCGTCCAATTATCGTTTGTTGAACAACAAGGAATCGCATTTGTTCTCAATTCCGATGATGACATGATGAATAGCGAGAGAGAAAGGCAGCTCAGGGATATACGCGGCACACTGCTTGCCTGGAGATAATATTAAAATTTTTCTTTATGTCCACCTTGATAATGACAATATCCTTGTCTATCCAGTGCTCCTCACCTGAGAGCATGGGCTACCTTCTCAGCACCTGCATGACAGGACACACCCAGCTACAGGGGCGGGAACACCTTGCCCTTCACCAAGGCATACATGCACTTCCCTGATGTCTCCCTCGCAATTAAGGGCCTGATGTCAGGTGGGCAGTCATCCTGGGGCAGCATGCTTAGCTGAAACTGAATACAGACGTGCTTTATCAGCAGGTGAGGACTTTTCCATAAGTTGCTGGAATTGAAAGCTATCCAGCTTCAAAGATAAACCTTTCTGACTGCAAGGTACAGACATGATGGAGCTAAGAGATATCTTCTCAGATAATGCAACTTGCTCATTGAACATATCAATAGCACGATTCAAATGTGCATTCTCATTATTACACCATCCAGATGATGCAATGAATGCTGCACTGGCATGATGGGAGACGGAGCAAAGTCCCAAACCCCCTAAACGTAGAGGGAGCTGTGCTTGACACCATGAAGCATCAGTTATGGTGACTGCCATACAGTTAAGGAAACACTGGCGCACATCAGCATCAAACATATGCAGAGCATTAAAGGCTAATGGAGTTGGAATAGCTCGAGCCAAGTGATTGAACCGACAGAAACCACCACACATACGGATGAGTGTTAGGGCTACTTGTGGGTCCCTAATTGCAATATCTTCAAGTTTGGATAACAACTTCTTAGCTTCATGGCGTTTGGACGCAATGAAATTGGCACAAAAGAGATAAGTCTCCAATGGGGACACCAAGTATGTAAAAATGTGGCATGCTTGATATCCTTAATTCTGAGGGGAATTACTTTTGCAGAAAAGTTCACATTTTGCAATGTTCACATTAAATTGTTCAAGTTAATAAAATGCACATCATTAATAATTAAATTAACTGTTCCATTATATATCTACATCACTACAGCATGCAAGCCTACTAATGTCAAGCTACAAAATCAACTGGGGTGAATGATCTTTAGATGATTAGACTGGTAATTGATCTAGTCAGAGCCAGATTCATTAAATCATGCACATGACAATTATAGCACATAAATGCAATATTCAGCTCTATGTGTGGAGAAGCTACCCTAGAGAGGATAGCTGTAGCATTGGCATGGACAAGCTTGGAATTTGATGAGTATGATGGATCATGGAGGTGGCAGGTCTGGAAGCTACTGAGGAGATGATGGCAGTGGCTTCTTTTCCCCAAGCCCCATAGGTTTCAACAACCACGGTACACATACTATCCTAGCTCTGAGCATTTGTGGCCATTAGATAGTGCTTCCTAGACTCAGTGGGCTGTGGAGCTTAGCCCCTATGTGCACCCGATGACAGGGCTTGAACATCAACTGTGCATTTTTGAAATAGCACCTTTGTCAATACACCTTCTATTTCACCCCTGGTCAGCAGCTGACACTCAATTTGCATTTCCATTTTAGTGCACGCATGCTGACAAACGATACCATTCCATACACGTCCCACACTGTATCATATCTTCCTTGTGCCATGGAAGGTGCAGATACAGTAAACTGGTACCTTTTTGGTATTTAGGCGAAAGGTGGTACATTGTGCCAGGCCACCTCCTTGCCACTCTTCCTGTCCATGTAGTGTCCTATCCAATTATATGGTCCATCAGGTCGGTGGTGCATGTCTATGTAAGATCAACCTAGCTTGTTAAACACCACTGTCAACTTTGTTTTGCTATGCAAGCAGTATAACTCACCTGCCCTCTACTCATATATCCTGATGCAATGATGAGTTTAAGGGGTTGATTGCGCTGCAGTTTTTGAGTACTGCAAAGGGGACACAGGCTCACAAACAAAAATAATAAAAAACCATACTCTATTACTATAATCTTCATGAAACAAATTGTATCAGCATACCTCTGCACGAGTTTTTTTTTTGTAACCCACATGACCTCGTTCTTGGCAATGCACCCTGTGAAGTATGTCATATATATCTTCAACATAAGCCACTCTCCTAACATAGCTAAGCACGACTACAATCCTGTATGGTGACAGCAAACAGGGAGAAGGTGGGGCAATTCCATGTATTTGCGGTGGAGCGGAGGTTGGACTCGGGACCACGTGATCACATCTGAACTCATGAGGATGGGGCTCCCAAAGCGTAGATGGGCTAGGGAACGGGACGGTAACTACCGCGGCTCAATTTGCG
>JABACO010000668.1:0-24886 GCA_013339895.1 Ephydatia muelleri | reverse complement strand
ACGAAATTCGCTGCTGTGATCTTCTAAGTAAGCTGCAGACAAAATGAAATCTGTCAAGGCACTAGTAAGTCATAATGAATAAAATCAAATTCAGTATGCAATTAAAACAATCCCACACTAGGAAACCAAGGTAAACAAATGCCAAGCTACTGAGAAAAAAAAGGGGGTTTTAGAAAAAGAAGGGCCATTTGTTAAGACACTTGATAATGCATTGGAATCCATTGGAGTCAACAGCAGTATTTCAGCGTGGCATTTATTGGCAATGATGTGCATAAGGCACTAAAGGTACAGATTTTTGACTATGCATTAAATTGTTCATTTACTTGATTTTCTTAGCTATGCAATATCAAGACTCTATGCACATCCATCTCTCAGATGGCACAACAAAAACTGCCCATCGATCTCAAGAGGTAGAGGAAAATGTAACACACTTTATACACATTCACCTTATTGGGAAATGTCACAACACATGTGATCATAACTTTATTGATGAGGCACATGCTCATGCAACGAACCAGGTAAGTAACAGTTTTTGTGTAATTCACTTCTAACTTTCGTGCTCTGCTCAACAAAACTGACTATCCAAGAATTCTTTTCCTTCTTTCAGAACACATATCCTAAAGCAACAGTACCCAAACATTTGCACCTTTTGGAAGATCATGCAGTACAACTGATCGGCTAATGTGAATCATGTTGGCTTTGGCCTCCTTGGTGAACAAGGTGCAGAGTTGTATCCACGTCAAGTTTAATCGGCTTGGCCTGCCATTTGCTCCCATTAGAGACAGAGTAAAGAACCTGGAGTGCATATTAAAGAATATCTATTAAGTACCGAGCCACAATTAGTAGCTGCCATCCCCCCTCCAGCTAAGAAAATACAGAACACTAAGCCTTGTAGCCCTGCACAACCTAAAGTCGCAGAAGGGCTACATGGGTCATACATGTTACATGGCAGCTCTTTGACATTCTATTTTTCAAATCAATACCTCCAATAACTTGACACTCCTATCTATTTTGCTTAGACCCCTCCCAAAAACGACAAAAATGGCAGACTGTCAAAGGCTTAAAGACTACTTCAGAAAATTCCACTGTTGAGCAAAAACAGATAGCACATCTTAGGTGCTTTACCACAAACTGTTGTTTAGTCTTTCTCAGTTCCTGAGCATCGTAATTGTTTAAACACACGAGGTCAGCGTTCATGGTTAAGTCAATTGCTATTGAGACCCTATGCAGACAGCTAACTATACAAGTAAATAAAAACATTCTCTATATGAGAAAGTTGGTGGCATATTAAATTTAAAGACAATGGTGGTGTAAAAGCATGGAAACAAGATTGACTGGAATAGGACTGGGTAAAATGAACTAGGCCTATATTTAGCACACTCTGGCATCAGCATGCACTATTTTAGAATGTACTGAGTGTGCTAAAATAGGCCTAGTTCATTTACCCAGTCCCATTCCAGTCAACTGAATCTTGTTTCCGTGCTTTTTACACCACCATTGTTTTTAAATCCTATATGCCACCCAACTTTCTCGTATAGAGAATGTTTTATTTACTTGTTTCGTAACTTTTTTCCACTTTCATAACGTCTTTACATGGTCCTAGTCAACACCAAAGTTTGGATGGAGATGGGGGGGGGGGGGGGGCGAAGGGGGGGTTTATTAGGACCTCCCCCCCCCCCCCCTCCACCACCCGATGGCCTTGCTTTATACTGTTTAGTGTGAGTCCATTTGAAGGTGAAGTTGGCCATTCTGGAGGTGCAGGACATGCTGGAGGTGGTAGTGGTGGCAGTGCCGGGGGCACCACTAGTCCATTACTGCACAAGGGTTGGGTTTGTACTAGGAGTAGCTATAGGGAGAAGAATTACCTATAGTTTTCAGATTTAGCCAACCCTAAAAAAATTCAATAGCAACATAGGTATTCACACCCTCAGGCATGCATGTGTGTGTGTGGTGTGTGTGTGTGAGAGAGAGTGTGGTATGTGTGTGTGAGTGTGTGTGTGTGTGTGAGAGTGTGTGTATGTGTGTGGTGTTAAAAGCGAAGCTATAAAAGAAGCACAAATTACGGAAGCCTTATTGTACGTCAGATAAACAACCTTCACATCCCAATTCAATAGACAGGTCAAAGGAGACTGTACACTGAATGGTGTTTTGCGCAGATCTCTTACACGTTTTACACATATTGCATGCACAACCTACCCCTTAGCTTTTTAACGCTAGAGCTCTAGTGCAATACAACATGCTAGAACATACCTTGAGTGGTCGTGGTAGTTCTAAGACCCCTGCGATACCGCGTCTTCTCGGCAGCTCGCTTTACGTCTGGACGGGTCTGGTTTGGCATACGTTTGCATGCCAATCGGACAGCATCGGGGTCATTCTAATACTAACTCCTTTCAGACGCTTTAATGGCAAATGAATTGTCCTCATACATCTGCCTTTTAGCAGTACGGTTCCCTCTTGATATCGCTAGATATTATGCTGCCTTTTAGCAGATTCAGTGGTTAGATTCAATATCTGAATGTCTGAAAACCAACATTTTATCGTGCTTCAGTTTGCCCTGTAGATGTAGTTTTACTATATCTTCAGGGGCGGATTTTGAAAAGGGGGGCAACATATAGAAAGGGATCAACTAGGGGGAGTGTGCGGGAGGGGGTGTGCCCCCTCCCGCGCGAAGCGCGGAAGCCCAGCAGTGCGTACCACATTATTGCATTGAGAAATCAACAAGACAGTACATTTAGCTGAATAATAAGCTTGCATCTGTCATTCTTCTAGGATTTTTTCCCCAATTTACATACGTGGTCTACATCAAATTTATAGCGTGGAAGTTACAATGAATCGTTGCTAGAGCACTTAAGTTAGGAGGAGATTGCAATTGGGAAGGCAGAGTATCGATTTCAGCTGGTTCTTTCTGCTCTGACTCAGAAGGTACCTCAATGCCATGATCATCAATACGAGGGGGTTCGTCCGAACCCCCCCCCCCCCCCCCTCCCTCCTGCGTACGCCCCTGATCTTGTCGTGCTTTTTTTTTTTGTCAGTTGTCTTTACCTTGCAAGTTGCAACGATACAACTATGGCTGCCGCGAAAGGAGAACTGTCACACATATAGTTTCAGTACACTGTACAAGCAAAACATGAAGGGAAACTGATGTATTGCTGCTAATTAAAAATGCAGTGCCTTGACAACTTCGTGACATATATTTAGTCTCGTACCCAACCCCACCATTACGTAAGCGAAAACCTACGTAGTGCTTACAGTTTACGTAATGGTGGGGTGGGTACGAGACAAATTTTCAAAACCACTGCGGTCCGTTAACGTTATTGATACGGAGACAGACAATTTATCCCCCCTCATCGACTGTTACAGATCCGGTTATCAATTATGTACCATCACGAAGAAAATGGACGGCACACAAACGGCAGCAGTGGTCATTGGCTGCGTGGACCTCTCAGCCAATTTGAAGTTCTTCAAGGAGCAGCTCGGCTTTCATGTCGAACTAGTGAAGCCGGCGGACAACCCGTCTACGGTGGTCATCTCCGGATACGGTGTTCGGCTGCACCTGTCGAAGTCGGCCGATCAGCTCCCCCACGTGCTCTTCATTAACTGCCAAGACCCGATTGCTATGGGCCACGGCAAGACTACGCTCGTTGCCCCAAACGGCACTTGCGTTGAACTGCACTCGCTTACAGCCGACGTGGTAGTTCCGCCCCTCCAACCGAGCCTTCAAGTCAGGCTTCCTAGCAGTGGCGCTTGGGTAGTCGGTCGCGCGGGAATGCGCTACCGCGACCTGCTCCCTGGGAGATACGGGGGAAGGTTCATTGCATCGCACATCAACATCGCCGAGCCAGGGCCGGTTGCGGACTACGTACACTACCACCGGATACGCTTCCAATTCATCTACTGCCGGCGCGGGTGGGTGCGCGTCGTGTACGAGGATCAAGGAGAGCCCTTCGTCATGAACGAGGGAGATTGCGTACTGCAACCACCGCAGATCAGGCACCGCGTACTGGAAAGTTCCGCACAGATGGAAGTGATTGAGATGGCGTGCCCCGCGGAGCACGAGACGATCGCCGATCACACGCTGAGCCTGCCGAATCTCCAGGTGTTGCGCCCCGATCGCCTGTTCGACGGTCAGCGCTTCGTCCGCCACGTGGCGAAGGACGCGGCCTGGAAACCATGGCACGTGCCCAACGTCGTGGTACGCGATACGGGAATCGCGTCGGCAACGAACGGTATTGTTTCGACTCAAGTCATGCGCGCCGATAAAGCAGGTACTGTGCTCGTTAACGCGGCACACGACAAGGAATTGCAGCTGATGTTCGTACTGTCCGGATCAGTGACGCTGTCTACACTGGATCAAACGCATACGATCGAAGAGGACGGTTGCTTCACCGTGCCGGCTGGTGTCGAAAACAACGTGCGAACTCTCGTTGATGGTACTGAAGTGCTGTGTGTCACCTCTCCCTTATAACATACGTGCATGCATGTAGCTGTGCATGGAACCACATCGGCAGGACCCGCGCAACGTGCATGCATGTGCATGATGGTGCATCGTTTTCAGTGATGTATATGCATTTGAGTGAAATGAAGTGGTGTCCTGCATGAGCTAAAAGTATTTTCTTTTTCTAGTATTTAGTGGACGTCATCATGCATGATTCGTGATTCCAAGTATCTATATGGTTTGAAAAAGTGCAGTCGTGATACATTTCCCTATACGAATGCATATAGTTGGAGATGCAAGAATACTGAAAAACCTACACAAATATATACATGTACGTCTTCATGCGTGGGAGATGGAATAAATTAAACGGCTCCGGCTATGGTAAGCATATGCGTGCCTGCCTGAAAGCATCATCCGCATTTATGTGTACTAAACTGATACCAGGATATTCTACAGTGTGTGACAGTACTTGTCTTATATTATATTATTTGGGATCGTTTCCGCGAAAAGGCATACATTATAAATTTCTATAGAACACGAACAGAAATGTAACGCCGCTTGCATTGAAATGTATGGCTAATTTAAAATTCAGTGCCTTACAGCTCCGTGACAGATACTCCGATTCTCAGTACATATATCTAACAAGGTGATGCGTTGTGGTACTTGCCAAAGAGTTGGTCAAAAAACCGCAATGCACACCTGAACTCCACCCCGATGTCTACATGTTACTATTTAGGGATACAATACATCATAAATCAAGGCAGGGATTAGATTACTTTACCAAGTTAGTCCATGCCTCCCATGCAGGGAAGCTTTTATGATGTTTTTGATGCCCTTAATTATCAAGGTTATCAAGGTATGCAAATAATGAAAATCGTTGTGCCTACTAAATCATTGGTTGTTCTAAATTTATGAAGTCATCTGGCTGGTATTTATGATGTTTTGTTTATCAACGTCATAAAATTTGATCAAGGAAAGGAGTTTAATAACAAGTTCGATGAAAATGCTCAACTTAAACAACCGTTATGAACTCCACAAGTGCAATGTGTGCTTGTTGGACTTTCATACTATTTATGTACTTCTAAAAATATAAATGTCGGTAAATGGTTTTAGATGAGTGATTTAATCAAACGTTGCAGAATATTCTTGTTAAAACATCGAAGATAAAAAAGGAGTGCTGCATGGGAGGATTACATAGATTCTTGCGTATTTCACATGCATACAATACGTCAAAAGCCTTAAAACAAATCAACTAAGTTTACGCGATTTGCGGTTATGCTCTGACGTCGAGCTGTGTTTGACCTATTCAGTTGGGCACTCCAGATAAGTCAATTTTGACGATGGAGCTAATTGATCAAGATGTGGAAATAGTGTCAAAAAATGTTTTTGAATCAGTTAAGAAAACTATATAGCCATTGTGGCTCAGGTCAAACAAAAGGAGCAATATCATACATATCAGATGTTATGCACATATGCATAGTAGTTACTGGGCAGAGGATAATGTTGACAATTCAGATGATGTTATTCCAAGAATTCATGGTGTACATTTGAAGATGTATCATACTCCTACTAACATTGAAATAGTAGGCTGTTAATTTGTAATTGCATGGAATGTATAATATTGCACTCAATTTTATTCTGTGCATTGTGACTTGAGTTTCATATTTATTCTGGTAATGATGATGATTCAAATGGTGCAGAAGATCTAGCTTCAATGGCAACTGGTAATGATGAGCCTAAAGCTGTGACAGGTGACACATTGCATTGCCCTTAGTATTGCCTCAGCTATCTTTATTCCACAAAATGTACATGACTTCTATGAACATGTTATTCCCCCCCCCCCCCCCCCCCCCCCCCCCCCCCCCCCCCCCCCCCAGGCCCCCAGGCTTCCTAAAGAGTACATGCAATGTATGGATACAGTTATCATAACGACAGCGTACATATGTGACAGCAAGGTAGCTTTCAGTGCAAATGCCATAATTATATGTATCATTATACTGTCGTGATTTTGCTATCGAATAAGGCAATTATATTTAAAATGTGAAGATGTCCACTCAATGCAAAGGCAGTACACAGTGCATTTCATTGTTGCGTCAAGAGAATACCGTATTGAGGATAAGTAGCCTGTTATATTGTAGATGGTTCGTGACTCTCAGCTCATAGATTTTTCATCCATCTGACTTAAATTAACTTGTTTTCAAACACCGGTTGCAGAAACCTTGTACAAATTTTTCAGACGTCGCTGGAACCAGATTCTGCACAGTAACTAGTAAATTTATGTTTATGTGAATGTGTCTGACTTCTACATTCTGCTTTAGTAAACGGATATTCATTCACTAAAATTTAATTGGAGAGTCTGACAATCATTAGCATATTTAATTGTTTCCCACTTAATTGATCAGCTTTTGCTTTCATTCACTTCAGAAGTTTAATATTAAATTATAACAGTAGTTATATGCAGTGACATGTCCATAATACATGCTCCTCCAACCCTCCAACAAAAATATTGCTAGTTATGGGTCTGCAACTGCAACATGTGTAATAGTGTGCGAAAGTTTTCAGTAGCAGAACCAACACTTGCCAAGTAGTGGATAAGGGTGACCCCACGATGGACTATCATAGCACAGAACTGGACAAAGATAATTGAGGCGTACACTGCCAGATAGAAAAGCTCAAAGGCCTTTGTGGGGAGGTTGAATTTGTAGAGCTCAGGGAACTGAAGTGTGTACAGCAGGACAATCCACATGATGTTGATCAGAAGGAGCACTGCCAGGGAGATATTACGAAGTGATCTCAATCCTTCATCCAACTTGCTATCCGATTTTAAGTTGGCAGCTATGGGCCTCAGTGGCTTCCCCACATCAAGCAGTTTTGTCCAGTAAGAGCATTCTCCTTGCTGATCAGCATCTGGCTCCTTCTCCAATATGCTTTTATCTGATAGACCCTCTTTTCATCTGGAGATGACCAACATTAGTATGTGGTTAAATGCACGTGGAGAAATTACCTTCAGTTAGATAAGCCAGCTTGCTGATTCCTTCAAGTAGTCTCTGAATATGAGCTAGAGAGAGATGGACAGAGTAAGAGAAAATAAGAGAGAGAGGGACAGATGGTCAGGAAGAGGGAAGGGAGAGAGGGGACAGAGAGGGAGGGAGAGGGTGAGATGGGGAGGGAAGAGAAAAACCGAGGGAGAGGGAAAGGAGAGAGGGATTAAGAGGCAGGGAGATGGAGAGATGAGGAGGGGAAAGGAAGAGAGAGGGAGAGGGAGAGATTAGGAGGGGAAAGGAAGAGAGAGGGAGAGGGGAGGGAGAGAGTGAGAAAGAGGGAGGGAGGAGTGGCGGGAGGTCCGCTAAGGTTTATTGGGGTTTCTCTTGCTTTACCTCTCTTTTTGATTCCCATCTTCTCAAGATCAGTTTGTTTTAATCCTTTTAAATTCTCCAAGTCTTCCCGTGTCTTGTACCCAGCTTCTTTAACAGTCGTTGATAGCCCTGTAGTTCAATGCTATGCAGCCATGTCCCCACATCACTCAACTCCTGCATTATAAATGGAGTCATAGCTGTAGGTATATGTTAATACAAGCAGAACTCACTAGCAAAGTCTGATTGATTGCAACATTGAATGGAGCCAGCTTCTGGGCGCACCGCTCCAGTCGCAGAACATAACCTCTGTCTTTTAATCCCATAGCTCGAAGATCCTATTCCCAGAAAGCAGATCAACAGTCCTAACAGAACTGAAAATTATTTAATTCCCATCTCACTTTAACTTTTAATCCAGCAACAAAATTGAGGTTAAAATAACCATGTTGTTCGAGTGTGTCAGCATACTCCTGTGGAAACCCATTGTCCCTCAGCCACTTCTTCAGTTTGTAGGTCATTTTAAATTCTGCCTCGTTGACTAAATTTGCTGCATTATAGTAAGGATAGGGTTGGAGTAAAACAAGTGGTAGATTCCATGCAGAATGTGCAGTAGTAGTATGCATCTTACAGTATTTATTCTCAACAGCTTCGTCTGTCAAACCAATTATTGGCTCTGTGATGGGAAGAAACAAAACAGTTACTTACAGTAGGAAAAATTACTTGTATATCAGCTTACGTTGTTCCATCTCATCCATATCATCAGACATAGCTGCATGAACAATAACCAGAGGGGAGAGGGGTCACTACTACTACCATCAAATTGCTAGGGTTAGTACATGTAGTTCATCAATTGAGAAAGTGATTAATATGGAGAATTGGATGGTTAAAAAGCATGGTAACAATGTACAGCTTTGAATGAGACAGTTCAGCATTGTATAAATAGAATAAGACAGGAAATGTTCTGTATTACCACTGTTTAAATGTAGTATCCTATCAAACCCCACTGTACTAGGACTGTACCAGGAAAACCTTTTTTTCCCTTTGCTTTTGCAACCCCAATCACGGACCCAAATGTACTTGTCTTACATAGTACCCCATGTCTGTGGCCCCATGGGTCCTGATTAGAGACACTCTTTTACCTGTTGCTGCATCACAGGAGATGGGAAGCTGTTTGTTCTCTCTGCCATCTTCTGTTTTCTTGTACCTCTATTGAAACAGGACGGCACTTTCTGCCATACATTGAAAAGAAGATACTTGATTTTCTCCAAATCACCACCTTGATGTGCCCCAGAACTGCCTTCTTCTCTGTCCCCCAACTCCTTTTTTGAGGTTTGCAACGGAGTAGATCAAAAGGATCAGATAGCCAGAGGGCAGTGCAAGGAAGTACCACACTCCATAGAACAGGCAGCTGAACTCGTTCAGGTGGAATAACCCAGAAATGATGAACAGGAGAGTGAATAGACTGAGATACAAGGTTGAGGGAGTGAGAGGTACCATGAATCCAGTACTGTTGTGGCATTTGGATGTGATTGTTGTCTTGATGGTGCAAGGCTGATAGTTTTCTCCAACTGTAAGGAAGTCGTAATAATGCTTTTGAAATTCCCTACAAAAACCACTCCCATGATGATGGCAAAACAAAAGTGGCTAATTTGGCCACATTCAGTTGGTGCTCAGGGTTTCCATAAATACAGAATATTCCATAAGCAATACTTAAAAGTGAAAAGACGATAATGATTGCCATTATAAAGGAATTTGATATGGTGAATGCTGAAGAGAAGCCAGAGGCAATAACTAGAACAACTGTTGCTGGAGATATTGCCGTGGAGAACACCAATATAGCTTCAAATATCACAAATAAGATGGATACATTTTCATTTCGCTTCGTGACCTTGGAGGCCTGAGTGATAAGGAGTGCGAGGTTGGCAACAGTGGAGGAAATCCATCTTCTGCGCTGCTTAAAGAATTCCTCAAAGCTTTCAGGGCAGTGGGTGTAGTTCTCGGATGTGGGACAGTACTCGAGTTTCCACCCATTTTCCACCAGCAGGGTACACAGCCAGCGGTCCTCACCCATGTCTTTGGTCAAAAACTCGCTGGCCGATGTCACCTCAGTGGAGTATGTGTCGAGAACGCTCCTTAAGGCTCTGCAGCGAAACACACTGAAGCAACCAGGACAGCAGAGAACTGTACCCAGGATATGCTCAGCAACTTTTAGAAACCAGTGACCAATAGCATATTCGAATACCTGGTACCAGTAGATCACGCCAGATCCTTTTGGGTGGGTTCGTCCACATGCTGCCCCTACCTGGGGATCAGAATCAATTATGTCCAATAGCACAGTGGCGGACTCGGGTGTGAACTCGATGTCAGCATCTGTGGTCAGGATGAAGGTGTTGTCGTCGTCCATTATAATTTCTTTATCGTAGGGAGCAGTTGCCCTTTGCCTCTCTCCCTGCACTCCCCAGTTGCGCAGGTTGCGGATGTTTTCCTTTACCCTGAAGTTCAGGACGTAGTTCATATACATGACCTGGCTCCATCGCTTCTTGTTCTTGATCTTGGTGCTGTCCTTGAGGTGCACGTAGATGGGCATGGCCTCTGCAATCTCCCAGCTCAGCTGAACCCCGTAGGGAGTGTTAATCCTTTGGAATGCTTTGGACTCCAAATGGAGCGCATCCACATGGAGCGTCTCCTCGAACAAGGAGAACAGCTGGAGTGCAAAGTAGGTGATTTGGATCCCGTTGGCACCACCATCCAGGAATATGTGTAACTCAAAGTGGTCATCATTTTTCTTCTCCTTGCAGTGGCAGGCCAGCTGATATATCGAAGATAGCAAACGCTTCATCTCATCACGGTCCTCCATGTGCATGGTCGAACAGATGAATACGGTCCTTGGACGGGACTCGTCATCATCAAAAATCATCTCAGGTGACATTTCTTCCTTTGTCACCTGCCTATTGAGCATCGAGCGCTGCTCCAGGAAAACACCGTCATAGCAAGGTGTGAGAAATATGGCAGCATCCTTAGCCAGAATCAAGTTCTTCTTTTTCCAAACAAACACGCCCATTGTCAATATCTGCCCTATCCAGAGCATAGCGCCAACCACTATCGCTACCCCCAGGGCCACTGGGTCAGAGTATGCTTTGGAAAAATGGAATGAGCTTGAGTCCTGATGAGCCTGGAAGACGGCGCACACTGCAAAAGAGATGGGGGTGCAGAGGTACAGGGGGAGGGCTAGCCCCCAGCGGTGGAGCACCATGGTGCAGGAGATCCACATGAAAGTGTACCCAAAGAAGCTGCTGAGTATTTGGATTAGAAAGATGGCCAACTCTTGCCCTTTCCACTGGAAGGACTTGGAGAGAGAGCAGGTTTGGTGCAGGCACCATGGGTCAATGCTTCCATTGGTGAAAACATATCGGAAAATGACGTATGAAATAAATGGATAGAGAGTGATCCGAAGGATTGCATTGATGAAATCTGTAATACAAATAACAACTTTAAAAATGGAAACACTGTTTGCTGACCAGAGGTATTAGTGTTAATGACATCAGAGCTCATAATGAGATTTAGTTATCAGTAGCACCAAAAGTCGATAATATCAGCCATGCACAGAACAACTGAGACAAGAGAATAGAGGATGAGAAATTGATGAAACAATTTAACATGAGAGGCAAATTGAAGAACAAAGGAAGAGTGGTGAAAAAAGTAGTAAAAGATCAAATGTTTGATATCACACCAAGCAAGACATGCTCAGCTGATACCCCAGAACAATGGTACCTCTATTTTAGAAGAGGCATGCACACATCATTGCTTAATGCACTAGTAAATGAAACACTTCTGTATCGAGATGATGATCTGTAAGATGTAGGATTGATGGTGCAAAAAGCTAGTAAGTCCTGTGCAGTGGGGTTTGATAGGATCCTACTATCAACAGTCCTTCTCTATTTCAAATGTAGGTCTGTTTAGTAGTAGGATCCTATCAAATCAGTACTGTACCTTGTATCCATGCTCTTTGCACCACCAATCTATATCCTACAGATCACTTTCTCCTAATTTCATGGACATCAACCAACGCCTCCACCTGTGGTTGCTAAACACCTCTGATTCCCAGGTCAAGTCTTAGTACTGGATCACCTGTAGCAACAGTAGCTTCAATCCCTATGGGCTCCTTAATGACTTGGGGCCACACCTGCCTGGCCATATCTCCAATGCAGTCGTGATACTCATTGTGGCACAGTATAACCTGTCCCTCTTTCTTACAGACAAGGGTATGTTGGAGAGTGAAACTAGCCCCACAACCATCACATTTGGCTGGCAGAATATTGGTGGGTGTCACAAATAGTGCCACTCTGAACTGCACAAAAAGCACAAATCAAAGTGGCAGGGTCATCAAACAGCTGGACATTTTGCCTCAACTATCCTCCTGATTACACGCTGTCTGCTTGGTGAAAGAGTTGCAAGAATGGTATCTAGTTTATGTTTGGCAACCTCTTCAAGTGCCTTTTCTGACTCATGTCATCTTGCCTTGCACCCAGGTGACAGGCAGAGCTAAATTCTCTACATCCCTTAATAGCTTCTATCACTGCAGAATTACTTACATGCACATATGATAACACAAGTTCGGTTCTACACCCTCATGCAAACAAATTAATCAACAAATTATATTTTTAAAAAAGAATTAAATAAATTAAACAACTGAATTGCTGGCGAGGCTGCATTACAGGAACATCATCTAGGACCCATCTGACACATCTGTGCTTGAGGCATGCCCTTAGACCCTCTCCTTTTTGGACAGTGGCTATGTCACTGCAGGTTTATATTGGCAACTCCATCGCCCACAACCAAATAGCTGGTGAGGCTGCACTACAGGAAAATCATCTAGGACCTACCTGAATCTGTGGGTCCTAGGTGATGTTACTGTGGTGCAGCCTCACCAGCAATCTGGTTGTTTGGTGTGGGGCATGGAGCTCCATAGGTTGCCAATACAAACCCACAGTGACGTAGCCACTGTCCAAAAAGGGGAGGGGCCAAGTACATGCATCTCAAAAGAACATTAATAGCTGATTATTCCCTCGCTAGCGGCGCGCGATTACTATGCTTTTGCGTTAATTGGTAGGGAATGTGAGGCTATCTTCCAAGCGGTGAAAAATTAAATGGCAAATGTTTGAAGTGCCGACCGTCGTGCCACGAAAAGCACTGTTTGATGTATTTGTCGTGTCTTTGATGGATATATGCCAGCGGGCGAGTGGAAACAACGGTTCGTTATCGTTTAAAAAACGCTCAATCGAAAACCACGCCCACGGAGCCAGTAAGTGGGTCCTAATGTACATTTCCACAGGCATGGACAATGGCCAACAGAGATAGATTAGTAGTCTATGCATTGTCCACAGATCATTATTCACTGTACTGCAGTATGTGGGTTGGGGAGGGGGAAAGACAGGATCGAGATGGAAATTTACTCACTTGCTTTGTACCTAGCTGTTGGTAAAATGGGTTCCTTCTCGTTGATGACATTGGATTTTTGATTCTTCTCATTCGACCTGATGCAGGTGATGTTGGAGCTTTGGGTCATTTTGGCCATTTTTTGGCTCCCCTGCTGCACCTTGCTGCTCCATACTACACTAAGGGAGAGGAGGCTGAGGGTCATTGCAAACCCGACCAGGAACTGGTCCTTAGGCCCAGACTGGAGGAGGCTAGCATATATACTCAGCAAGATAACAGAAACGAATTGCAGGAACATTGCGATTATTCTGCTGAACTTGTTCCATGCTCCAGTCTTCCCCTCGGCACAGTCCTCCGTCAGGCAGTTGGTTTGGTCCTCATTTTCATTGAAGTTGATGTTCCCATTCGTATTGTGCAATTTATGGTAGCCTTTACGAACACAGCATGGGCACCACTCCAGACAGTCCAGGATGGCCTGGGCACCAAACACTCCACCGAGTGCCAAGATAGCCACGATGGAATGGAGGCGTGGCAGCACGTAGAAGACGACAGTGGTCATGGCCACAACCTCAAACGCCGAGGCTACTGCACCCTGCAAAGGATGAGGAAGCAGAAAGGAGTCAATTACTTTTTGCAGTACAATCATTGCTATAGGACACGAACTCAAACAGTTGTAGTGAAGGGAAGCGTTTCAAGCGCCGATCTAGGGAGGTGGAGGAGAATGTGCCCGTGCCGTGACCCAAATATATGTAGAAACGAGTGACATATACGTTACTATAACTAAGTGCCCTTTACGGAGTGGATAAAAGCTTATTGAATTTTACGAAAATACCATAAGGGCGGAGCATGCCCCCCTCCCGCAAATTAAAAAAAAATTAACAAGTATAAAACCTAAGGCCATCGACTGTACGAAATTATGTCCTGCTATCTGCTTACTTGAGACTTGGGGGCCCTCCGACGTTCAGCCGGTTCATCTCAAACCTTATTTATGGTGCAGAGCAAGCACGTAGCTACCCCGCGTAGCTCAAATTTCAAAACGACGTGACAAAATGCGTTAACCAGAGAATAAGGTGGGGTGTGCAAGTGCGTTGTAAATCATTATAACAAAGCCTATCATGCCCAGACCAAATTGTCAGTATGCATGCAACGATGATCATCGCTTATCATGCCCGCCGCCGCCGTAATTCACTCACCATAAGGATTGCCCTTAGTGTCGGCCATGGAAACAAGCGACTTTGCTTTCCACACACACCAAAGAGCAGCGCGCGGAAGAGTGTAACAAACTGTGGGATGAGTATAATGAATAGCAGTTGCCAGAAGAAGCCCGCGGCTCTGTCGTGCAACGTTGCCTCCGAGTCATTAGTGCGGCGGATGTCGTCGATGGTTTTGTTGAGACGAGACACCAGGCTTATCAAACTCAGTTTGCTGAATACTGTACACGTGACGACGATGGAGAACAGAAGTACCCTGACCAGAACCTTGATTGCTATCAAGCAGAGAGTCTTGCACTGCGTGGAGCGAGTGTCAGCCGGGGTGTCAGACACGCGGGCTACCTCCGGCATTTGAAAATCTTGTGCGCTTTTTTTTTAATTTGTGACGTGGCTAGCTCTACAGGGCCGTAACATGGAGTTGAGCGTAAAACAGAACTCACTTTTTACATTACACTGACCTGGTATCAGAGAAAGGCCGCAGAACACTAATAACTTTTGATGTGCATAGACACTGATACGCGATTATAAATGATAATTACGTGTTTTAACACCAATATTTTTGTTTTAAAGTTATAATTAAAAAAACCGAATCCCGCTGCGCTAAGATTCATATACGCATGCGCAACGTGCTGCACTTATTATTAACACCCACATTATTAATTGTCAATCGAAATGTGAGGCTAGGCGATGTTTGTCTCTGGTCCCTTTCCAAAGCCACCACCAGTTAATACGGTAGGCTCAGCCTGGCTCTCATCAGAGCTAACGCCAGAGCTATCCTGTCTAGGCCGGACTCTATCTCTATTCGAACATGAGTGAGTCAGATTACTTGCATATTTATTGTGTGTATCTATTCATTATTGATTAATAATAGTTATTGTTATTTTAATGTATATTAATTATTATTCAATTGTCAAATTATATAATGCGGTCTACCCAAAATGCGTGAAGCAAACTGTTAAGTGAGTCCAATAAGCTGAATTGGAACCCTTTCCCCACATGGGGATCCATATTTTTGTACACTGTAGCTTAACATGCACATACCTGTACCGACGACACAGGTCTCAATCGGTAATCGGTTGCTCGGCCAAGCGCATTCTCTCTTCTGCTACATTGAGTCCCGGCCTACACCATTGCAAGGAAGGAGAGGCGCATAAAAAGTGTGTGTGTGTGAGTGTGTGTGTGTGCGTGTGTGTGTGTGCGTGTGTGTGTGTGTGTGCGCGTGTGTGTGTGCGTGTGTTGTGTGTGTGTGTGTGTGTGTGTGTGTGTGTGTGCACAACAATACATGACTGTGATTGGTGTATATGATGTGCTGCTGGAGGCGTTTGGGAGTCCTCGTGGTCCACGGAAATGTCGAATTTAAGGAAAGTGTGTTCTTCTGACTGCACACTGGAACATGTGCCATGTATTCCAGGTTGTGACCTTTACGGCTTACAGGTTGTGCTTAGTTTGGAAGCTATTAATGAGTTAACCTTTAATGCTTATCCTTGTGGTGGATATTTAGTGTTTATCCTTGTGGTGGATATTTAGTGTTTATCCTTGTGGTGGATATTTAGTGTTTATCCTTGTGGTGGATATTTAGTGTTTATCCTTGTGGTATTTAGTGTTAATCCTTTTGGTGGATAATTTGTTTATCTTTAAGTTGTTAGTTATGGTTTTGTGGTTATACTTATAGTTGCCAGTTAATTGCTATGGGTTATTCAGCAAGTTATCCTTACTGTTGTAATTGCTAATTGCGAGTTAATATGGGTTATCCTTGCTATTAGTTATTCGTTGGCTTATCATTTAGTTTGGCAGTTACAAGTTATGCTTGTTGATGTGCATGGCAAATCTCTAAAGTTTCTTGTTATCCTCATTGTTGCTAGTTACATGTACTTGGTAGATATGGCCCTTTGATATTTATGTTGATCCTTGAATGTGTTGGTTACTGTTTTAAAGCCGCAGTGATAGATTGTTGAATCTGTTGAAAATGTGTTCATTTTATAGTACCTGTTAACTTGTGTCAGTGACCTGATTCAAACTTTATAATAAATTTAACATGTTGCATTAGTGGAATTTATCGTACTTGCTCTAATTATTGGAACATCGAATGATGTTGCAGATGAAGTTTCCCTTCCTAATTCAGTGGACAGCACTACTTCTAATTTGTTCACCCATTCTATTTACCTGATTATAATTAATTCTTTCTAATTCTAGTTGAGCACTGAATCATTAGCTTTTTCTAATTAATGCCAATTACTGTTTTAACAAATTATTTTGGTCGTTTTAATAATTAGAGCAATATTTCCATTGTGTTTCATTACAATAGACTGCTAGATGCAGATGTACTGATTTGTGATTAGAAGCATTGTTCTAGTTAAGCTGGTAACAACTTAGCTTTGACATGGTGGAAGATTCACCACTGTTCAGTGGACATGGATGTGATATATTCCGACCACATTTTATGGACGGACAAAGTCATTTCCCATTTGAATGTCAACCAGCATGGCGTCATCACCTGAGCCCAATAATATACTCATGCTTTCATCGAGATCACAAACCAGGCAAAAAGCTTAAGTATTATTTTAACGATTAGATGGTTTAGCCCTGCAATGTATTAACCGGAGTGTTTTGGGCAATGTGTACGCAACTATTGCTTGTGGCAAGGAAAATCTTACAGCAGGGTTCCTGAATCCCTGTCAAGGACCTTCAGGAATATGCATTAGCACACAAACGAAACATGCCTGCAATGATTGTTGTACGTTTGATGGACAATTGTCTGGTCCGTTTTCCCCTGTAAGAAATCTTAGCTGCCTTGCTCCTCATAACATTATTTGCACACCTAATGTTTGTTGTTTGGTGCATTTTACAGCATGCTTATGTACCATGGTGGAGAAAAGGCAAGTAGATAAGATTATGACACAATGAGCAAGTTAAGAATTTTGTATGTAACGTAGATGTTCCTGGAATCTCTTGGTTGGATGATTTAATGCACTATACTACAGAAAGGGGGAAATGATTTGTGGTGTGTTATTAGCAAGTGCTTCTCAGGGCAAGGTTCTGTTGCTCGAAATACAAAGCCAATATGACAGATGGCAAGTGTAGAATTACTCTATCTAAGCCTCTCAGATGATCACTTGAAATGCATAGGGGACTGCAGAAGCTTTTAATTACAAAGGCATGTGGGGCACTCACAAACTAAATAGAGAAATGAAAAAAAGTGAAAACGAATTGCAGTGTTTAATGAAATATAGGAATTGCAAATGGAGAGTAAGAAATTAGAAACATTCAGAACTGAACTTGTAGCATTGTCAAGTTTGTTTGCTGAATAGGTAGCAAATGTACAACTTACTGCAAAGCCTAATGAATATTGGTGTGCTGCTAATGAGGAGAAATAAAGACTATCGATGAAGAACTTAAACTTAGAACACAGCAATCAACAAATAACAACGTAATTGATTATCTCTCATTTGCACTCTTCCATACTCTTAATCTTTTTTCAATGGGCAAATAGAAATAGTGCACACTAGATTCTGGTTTGGAAATCTTTGGGTATTGAAACGTTTTGGAAATAAATATTGACGTATATAAATGTATCTCTACCAGCACTTTGTTATAGACCAGTGCACATACGTTGCTAAGGGTGATGGATTGGAGTATATTCTGTGGCTGCCAAAAAGTCCTGATGTATCACTTCTGGACTTCTTGTTCTGGGGTTATGTAAAAGACAGATGTTTGAAGGCTTCAAGAACACTCCTTCCTTAGAAGGCTGCTATATACACAGGAGGCAACTGTGATACACAATGCCACAGTAGTGACTGTTCAAGGAACAGAGACCAGTATACATGTATTGCCTCCCACTACCAAACAACACATATCCAGAAGCATGGCTTACATTTTTGTGTTGTTCCCCAAATGCAAAAGTGGATTAAGTTATCCTATGTGCATTTATACAATATTATGAAGCAACATGAAAATGTAGCCATGTTTCTGTGTGGAGGAACTAGAGCTATTCATTCATTCTGAATTGCCTCTGCAGTGATGTGCGGTATGTTGCCAGTGGTTGACACTGCCAGACCATTAAATGCCACGTGACTTATCACTTTATGCAAGATGGTCGCTTCGTGCAAAAACCTGCATTAAATGGCTAAAATGTTGCATGGATTAGGAGGGAAAAACTAAGCAAGGCGAGGTCAAAATAGTGACCTGAAATTTGACATGTGCATGACACATGCGCTAATTATCTGGTCCCCCACAAAGAGTACACAGTTGACCATACCACTTGTGTGACCTCTTTTGTGCGCCTGGGATTGGAGGGGGCTATTTAAACAATGTGCATTGTACCAGGGCATCTCAATGCATCCTCCTTAATTAAAGCCCACGCTTTACATTTCCTCTTTACATGGACAAAGCTTATGTGGTTTCTAAATAACCCACTAACCAGGCAATTTCCAAACAATGTACATAGGTACCAGGACTAGTATGTAGCTGTGCATCACAATGCATGCACACAATACAGATCTATGATATCAGTAGGAAACCTACAAAACCCGACCTCAGAAGGAAACATCCAAGTTATTTTATTTGTATATGGAACATTCTATACGAAAATGGGTCTTGTGGATTTATTTTATAACATAAAATTTAAATCGATATGTCTTCCGAAATATTCACGCTATCGGGTTCCTATTTTTATCACAACATACCACACCATTACTATATGTGAAAATCCATTTAGGTGTGGTGCGGGGTACCGACGTTACAAGGTCCGATACCCCGTAGGGTTCAAAACGGCCACATCTTCAGGTAGGAGTGTCCAAATCGGTTCAAAATAGGTACCCATGTAGAAGGGTCCTACCGCTATTGATTTGTTCTGTTCGTTAATTCTTGCTTATCCGTTATGGAGATACAAGTGTGCAAAGTAATTGCATATTTCCCGGGCGTTACGCGCCATTAACGTGACTTCCTCGTAATGGGCTATTCCATAATATAATTGTACACCCCTACTGATGACTAATATCAAGGTATCCCCCCAGGACATAGAGCCTCTACACCATACCCCCCCCCCCCCCCCCCCCCAACCACCCCCCCCCCCCCCCCCCCCCCCCCCCCCCCCCCCCGGACATTTATTTTGGACCCCCTCTGGACACTCTTCCCTGTACATTACCATTGAACCCCCTCTGGACACAACCTGATGTAGGATACCCCCTTAGGACATTACCATTGAACCCCTCTGGACACATCTCGATGTAGGACACCCCCTTAGGACATTACCATTGAACCCCCTCTGGACACATCTCGATGTACCATTGAACCCCCTCTGGACACATCCTGATGTAGGATACCATTACCTTTGAAACCCATCCGGACACATCTCACTGTGCGACACCCCTAGGACATTGCCATCATTGCCATTGGACCCCCCTCTGGACACATCTCACTGCAATAGAACATCCCCCTAGGACATTACCATTGGACCCCCTCTGGACAACTTTTTTGGTCATCAGTAGGGTGTACAATTATTTTATGGAATAGCCCAATACGTTAATGGCGCGTAACGCCCGGTAAATATTGCACACTTGTATCTCCATAACGGATAAAGCAAGAATTAACGAACAGAACAAATCAATAGCGGTAGGACCCTTCTACATGGGTACCTATTTAGAACCGATTTGGACACTCCTACTGAAGATGTGGCCGTTTTGAACCCTACGGGGTATCGGACCTTGTAACGTCGGTACCCCGCATGTGTAAGTCTGTAAGACACCAAAATGGATTTTCACATATAGTATGGTTGTGGTATGTTGTGATAAAAATAAGAACCCGTTAGCGTGAATATTTCGGAAGATATATCGATTTAAATTTTATGTTATTAAATAAAATCCACAAGACCCATTTTCGTATAGAACGTTCCATATGATATCTTTTGTTTAATGGGGAAATGTATTTTTGAATAATAACTGATGAATATGTACAGTATAGAATAGCACACATCACTATATAAAAAAATTGTCGATTTTCAGCCAAATGTATACCCTGCATTCTGTGATTACGCACACCCAATGTCACCGGGCAATGTCATAGGACGCATGATGATGCATACCCAACTTCACCAGACAATGTCACAGGATGCATGATTATTACAAACACAAGTGAAACTTCAGCAAATACATGACCATGTATGCATGAATTCTATGAGAAGTCAATCAGAGGAGGAATTACTCAAGTAACGATGTACTAAATGAGATACAGTGGAGAACATCCTACCTGGCCATTAACTAAGTTTCATCTATTAATTCGTTTTTTTTTTCTATCTCGTATAGGCTAAAATGAAAATAATTACATATACAACTCTGGCAGCCTGGCAGATCGCGCTCGTATACTCTCCATTTCGTCTGTGCATGCCTCCTCATGGCTACAGGCAGTCCCCTCCCCTAGGTTGGGGTTCGACATGGCTCCCAACGAAATGCAGTGGAGTATCAAATGGTGGCTTGGTCTGCCTCTAACACCAGAAGGAGGGGTATGTGTTTGCTGTCCTGACAAAGCTCTGGATGCGCACCATGCAGTTACCTGCAAATTTTGGGGAGATGTAGTGGCTCGCCATAATACTCTGCATAATGTTTAATTTGAATTTTGCAAAAGAGCTCTGTTGAACCCAAAACTGGAAGCTGGTGCTGGTTTGGGTCATGAAAGGCAGATATACTCATTCAAGCTGGTCCACTAGTGATAAGCCTGCAGCCATTGATGTGTCCATCACTTCTCCGCTTAAATGAAGTATTTTGTCCGAAGCGGGTGTGGTTGCAGATGCAGCAGCTAGACAGACAGAGGAGAGAAAGCACACATGTAGTGATCCGATCTGCTCTGAACTGGGTTGGAAGTGTGTTCCACTAGTGGTGGAGACATTTGGTGCATGGGAAAAACAGCAGGCCAGTTTTTTGCACAACTAGCAGTATGACTTGCAGCACAAGGAAATTCCACAAAGGCTACCATGCTAAATTCCATCTATGACAGATTAAGTCTCCCATTAGTTCGAGCCAATGCCCATGCTTTCATCGCAAGGTCAATTTCAGAAGCCACAACAATGGACCTGCTTGAGGGTTAGGGTAGTTTTTTGCATGGCCTTTTGTAATACAATATTAAATTTAAAAAAATACATCCATTAATAATAACAAAAAGTTTCATCTTCTAATTAGTTTTTTTTCTGTACTAATATGGGCTAAATGAAAATAATTACGTACATCCATTGTGAAAGTACTTGGCAATATGCACTTGAAAAGAAAGTCATCACGTGATATTGGTGGTTAGTTAATAATTAGTGACCTCTCTCCAAATCAACTTGTTTGTCGATTTTCTGCCTGAGTTTTGAAATGATGTACAGTATATAACTAGTACTCTAAGTTTGCAACATTTAGTCTTACGCATCCAATATTGGATTAACTGTTACGGTTATATTTTATTAACTAACCACCAATATTACGTGATGACTTTCTTTTTTTCAAGTGTATATTGCCAAGTACTTTCACAATGAATGGATGTAATTTTGTATAACGTGTGCAATCATTTTAGCCCATACTAGTACAGGAAAAATAATAATAAAATTAGAAGATGAACTTAGGAAAACAAATTTATTGCCAGTTCTGTCCTGATTAAGCCTACTACTGTACTTCATTTTGATCTAGTTATTTAAAGGGTGTGTCATGACAAATTATATGCAAATCGAGTACCTATAGTGGAGTTAGTAGCAATGTCTGTCTAAAGCTAAAGGCATCAAAGGAGATGTAGAATGCCATGAAGCATTGCAGAGATGACAATTTAATGAGATGTGAGAATGCAAGCACGCCTAACAACCCAATCATGAATTGTCAAATCATAGGCCATGTATGTTTTTAACATTTAGACGCTCACAATGCATGTCATGAAATGGTGGTGATACAACATAGATGTGTAGTCCAAACAGGGGAACCATATCTCATTGTCATGGGCTGGCTTTTGTGTTGACTCAGGTGTGCCATTCTAACACTCAGCCATCATATGTACTGATATGTGGCTCCAGTTCCACCTTTCATTGACTCATACACGTAACATGACACAGAAGGCAGAGTACATATGTGGCTGAAAATTGACCATTTTGTAATGCTGTACATATTCATTATTACTCAAGAAGTAGATGAGTAAAATAGCTAGTATTTCCTTTTGAAGTTGATGTTTGTTTCAGTCTGGTCATGACTACTTTGACTCTATCAGTTGCTTTACATTTCAAGTCAGTTACATATCTTGTGCGCTGCTCCTCTGTATTCACCAGTCCTGTGATCATTATGGTCTCGTACTTTGCATATGATTTCTTGTTGTTTAATTCTGAAACGTAAGAGGCCAACAAAGTAAGTGATTGCTGTTTCCTCAGATCATGTAATTAACATGTAACTAAAAACATACTCTATTGCCTTCAAATCCTATATAACCAACTTTCTTGTAGAGTATGTTTTTAGTTACTTGTTTCATGATTTGTGTTCATATGATTGTCACGCAGTGTCATTGAAGTTCTGAAAAAGTCTTGTTTCCAGATCTTAAACAAGGGTACACCACAAGCATTGCTGTTTATAGTCTCAGTATAATAGGCCACACCATCTCATCATCCTTCACCTTGGCCACAACTTCTCTCACATCCTCATCCTCTGATACGTTTTCTGCCACTGCAATGTCCTCACACATGGATCATCCTAATAGAAGGACGCTATTGTTGGGGCTCTGAAACAGAAATGTAAAATATTTGCTCACATGAGTGAGAAATGATTATTCGATTGTTTAACTGATGAACAATAACTTCACGATTGCTAATCAGCATGAATCGTTAACAATTGCTAACTTACACATCGGGAAAACGTTGGATGGGTAATTTAAGCATGGCAAGCAATTTTGCACTTGCCGATATTATAGCATCCAGAAGATGACACAGTACAGGCAACGTCATTATGATTATGAAACATGTGCAAAATATGATTGTTTAAAAGAATGTAAACATTATGGGATTTTTTTAAACACACCAACAGTCTACCATACTCCCACTGTTGTGTGAGTATTATGCAAGCTGTTCCTTTGATTCCAATATCGTGAACAATTTGCCGCAGGATGAAGTTGAGTGAATATAGTGTGAGTGGGCAACCTGCTTCTACAAATACTTTACCAACATACTCTCGGTACTTCCCACGCTATGCACAGGCTGAGGTACTAGACAAAATGCCTGATTGTGTTACCTAAGTGCAAGTGGGATCTAACAAGGGCGCAAGCTGTTTCGATGGGCTTTTGCCAAGCAGTATACCTGCCATGTCTTTCCAATAGTATGGATTTGCAGTTCTCAATTTACACCTATTTGTGCTGGTCTAGTTTCCTTGACTATATACAAACTGCCACCCAGAATATCTAATTCCAGACAACCTTGTGGTCAAGTATGCCATTAATCAAAGTGAGTTTGACATTGTACTTAGCAAAGGAGTTTGTGTATGGAGCTGAATCATGTTCAGGATGATATAAACTATGCCCTACACCCAGAAGGTCACCTCCAGTTTAACCAATGTACTCACAACTGCATAAATAAATTATTTTGAAGCCATGAGGGCTAGGGCCTGATTAATTGATGATGTGAGAACTTCATAACGCCCTTAATTTCACCCAAAAATTATGTAATTGCAACTAAGGGCAGGGGGCCACAGCACTGATACACATGACTCCACAATTGAATAGGCCTAATCATGAGCTTTCAAATTCTGTAATTGAAATATGTCTAGATCAATTTTAGGGGTGAGTAGGTCTTTATGTGATAGTTTAAAGACTTTTGATATGAATTTTAAAACTTACATTATAATAAATATGTAAACATTCAGTTTTTTACAGTTCAACTACATTCTCAGTTTAGAATCGATATGTGCCAAGTAGTGGATAAGGGTGAAACCACGGTGGACTATCATGGTGCAAAACTGGACAGTGACAATGAAAGCATACACTGCCAGGAAAAGAATCTCAAAGGCCTTTGTAGGAAGGTTGAATTTCTGGAGCTCCGGGAACTGAAGTATGTAGAGCAGGACGATCCACATCATGTTGATTAGAAGGAGAAGCACCAGGGAGATATTACGAAGTGACCTCATTCCTTTCTTCAGTTCGCTCTCTGATTTGAAGCTGGCAGCTATAGGCCTCAGTGGCTTTCCCACATCGAGCATCTCAGCCCAGTAAAGGCACTCATCATTGTTATCAGTGTCTGGCACCTTCTCCAACATGCTTCTTGTTTGATGGACCCTCATTTCCTCTAGAAATCAAACACGTTGACATAGTATGCGATGTAATGCATATACTGACATCACCTTCAGTGAGATATGTCAGCTTGCTGATTCCTTCAAGCAGTCTCTGAAGATGAGCTAGAGAGAGTGAGAGAGAGAGTGAGAGTGAAAGAGAGTGAGAGAGAGGAGAGAGAGAGGAGAGGAGGA
>JABACO010000667.1:0-24935 GCA_013339895.1 Ephydatia muelleri | reverse complement strand
TGCCAAAAAGCATACACAAAAATGAACACACCTGCAAGACCACGTGCTTGAATTAAGTGTAAAAGTTCTTAAAAAGGAAAATAGGTAAATTTACGGTACGAGTGCTAACCACTTTAATTACTTCACTCCAATTTGTCCAAGTGCTAAATCATAAATTGAGTGCTTTTCACTCATTTAGGGTTTCACTCGCACGTTGTCTGTGATAAACGAGTGCGCTCTTTTGTTTTTGCAGTGTATACAGCTACAGCCTTGGTCTGTTATACAAAATGTATTCCTAGTTACAATGGTGCAATATTTGATTTAATAATATTTTCAATAATGCATGCATACTACCCTTGATATCACAATGATCAAGTTTACAGCTATGACATTCTGCACATTACAAATGATCATGCAGTGTAGAGGTAAAATGTCATATGTAAATATTTTTTTCTTTTAAATGAGGGCAAACAATCTGAATGTGATAGCATGTAAGAGCTACATTAAATGTAGCTATTGTGTTTTTAGTCCTCGGAAATGGCTCAGTGTAGCAAAAACATACAATCAAACCTGCAATGTTCCATAGGTGGAAAAATGTTTTCGCAGCAGTCAAATCTGAAATGTCACATGCTCACTCATACTGGAGAGAAACCACATCAGTGTGAACAATGTGGAAAGACATTTTCACACCAGTCAAGTTTGAAACGTCACATGCTCACTCATACTGGAGAGAGACCACATCAGTGTGAACAATGTGGAAAGACATTTTCACACCAGTCAAATCTGAAACTTCACATGCTCACTCATACTGGAGAGAGATCACATCAGTGTGAACAATGTGGAAAGGCTTTTTCACGGCAGCATCATCTGGATACTCACATGCTCACTCACACTGGAGAGAGACCACATCAGTGTGAACAATGTGGAAAGGCTTTTTCACGGCAGCATCATCTGGAAACTCACATGCTCACTCATACTGGAGAGAGACCACATCAGTGTGAACAATGTGGAAAGACATTTTCAGACCAGTCAAATCTGAAACATCACATGCTCACTCATACTGGAGAGAGACCACATCGGTGTGAACAATGTGGAAAGACATTTTCACGGCAGTCAAATCTGAAACGTCACATGCTCACTCATACTGGAGAGAGACCACATCAGTGTGAACAATGTGGAAAGACATTTTCACGGCAGTCAAATCTGAAACTTCACATACTCACTCACACTGGAGAGAGACCACATCAGTGTGAACAGTGTGGAAAGACATTTTCACACCAGTCAAGTTTGAAACTTCACATGCTCACTCATACTGGAGTAGGATCACATCAGTGTGAAAAATGTGGAAAGACATTTTCACACCAGTCAAATCTTAAACGTCACATGCTCACTCATACTGGAGAGAGACCACATCAGTGTGAACAATGTGGAAAGGCTTTTTCACGGCAGCATGATCTGAAAACTCACATACTCACACATTCACGGGAGAAAATGTACAAATGCATCTGTAAAAGATCATTTCGTAGTCAACATTCATTGAAGGCCCACAGTAGGATTCATACTGGTGAGAGGTTGAGATGCAGCAACATTGGATGTACTAAATCTTTCCTTTACAAGACAAGTTTGAATTATCACCTGACAACATGCAATGGGTAGGGGAAGGCCAAGCAACGCGGACAAGGTTACTGTTCGAACTATAAATAATTTTTGTTCCTGTATAGACAATCATTATTCTTTATGCTTTAACATGTTTAATTATTTTTGTAAACACATTGTATTATTAGAATTGATTTTCACAACGGATCAATTTCGCCTTTTTTTAGATTTGACTGGGCAAAGGAAAAACGACTATATGGTACCTTCGACATATCTCGACATCTTAAATGTTATCCATGTTATGCGTCATCCATTTGCGTGCCATGTTTTTATTGTCTTTTGAATTTTTCATTCACAAGTCATGACAAGAATCATTGCTTTTGCATCTAAGGCTGCAAGCGACCATTGTGTTGTTACACGTTCTTTGAGCTGTTTGCCAATGGCAATAGATACATACTTACGTAGAGCATGCACAAAAATCATTATAGACCAAATTATAGCTGGTTACAGCCTTGCACTGCGGTTAGCCGTCTCACCGCAACAGTGAGTTTTATTAACAAGTTATCCACTTTGCCCTATACTTTGCCCATAGGGTGGTACTTATGTTTATATGAACATATTTGTGTACTCAAGTATAGATGTATTTGCATCACGATATGCTTATCACAGGTGATTATGGTAGGCAACATCATTATGTTATACAACCATTTGTCTCATTTGCTATGATTGAAAAGAAAAAAAGGTTATCATGGACGACTATCGTAAGGAACAACAAATGAATAATGTATACATACACTAAGAAATTTAATAAATTCTACTCTATATATCTGTCCGTCAGCACCTATTCTATAGCGGGGCAAAATTGGATAATTTTATGTTGGAGCGTCTTAAAAGTGATTTGAGATTTTCTCTTTGCCCAACCTGTCCACTTTGCCCGGCCTTCCCCTAATCTATGTGTTTCTTTTGTACAAAAAGGAAGATTTGGTAATTGGATGATTTTCTGTGTATCGATTGTACTTATTTTCAAGTATTGTGCTCTTTTCAGTATACGATTAATTGAAACCAACTAATTGAATTTCAGGAACTCATGATACAACTGAATACGGCTGTTGCTAGAAATATGCAACTAGGGCACGAGCTTGTCGCATATACTCAGTTTAATGTTATGTTATTATTTGATTAAAGTTTCTTGCTTAGCTTATTCAAGCACTAACAAAGATAAACAATTAAACACAATAAGATACACGTTGTTAATTACAACGTGCAAGTTACTGCTCTTAGCATTGGCGTGAACCAGGGACAAGTTGTGGCGACCATATACAAGCTGGACACCACATTGCCAAGACTTTGATTGGTTGACCTCAAGACGCCACACAGCAAAAAAAAAAAATGAGTCGAATCAATTCTTGATTTCCAATTAATTGATTTATCACTTACATTCTGGTACAAAATGTTTACATTTACCTAATGTTAACATTTTGTACTAGAATGTAAGTGGGAAATCTTTTGAGCCTCTGTGCCCTGTGCTCCATAGGACTCTGCATCTATATTCATTGGAATACAGACCCACTCTAGCTCTGAGCACTTGGCATCGTAGGCTAAGTGCTTTGCAGCAGCTGCTGCCAAACATGCCGCTTCAAAAAGAATTGAAGAATTGGAGGCCACCCGTGCAAAAGAGAATAGTGATGCGAAGGATGTGTGATTCACTTCAGGTATACATTGTTCTTATTTCCTCTTTTTTCATTTATGTATGGTAGCGTGTAAGTAACTAGAGTTTGTGATTCGATGGGGCATGAGGATTTAATACCTTAACATATGCATGTGTGTGCATACACATGCACGTGTATGTTCATCAGTACAAAAGCTATTATCAACAGAGGTCAACATACTCATTCTTTGAAACCGCTACACCCACGTCACTCCTCACGGTCTGTTTACCATGCTATATTGGTACATGCAGTGTGTAGAGAGGCGGATTGTTGTTTTCTTTTGTGTACCATTCTCCATTCATGTGTGCCTTTACCTTGACACATGTACGTATGTGTGTGCATATCTGAGTATGTGTACATGCACCGCTTTTTTTGGCATTGCCTTGATCTGCCCTACCACAACCTAGCTGGAAGGTAGTACATCCCTCTTTCTGAAGGGGGCTGCCCCTAGTTATTAATAGGATTTGTTGTGGACAGTGGTTGATGGCGGTAAAGGTAGCTGGCTAGCAACTACCACTATGTTAACTAACCACTGCGGCCATAATTGTGGTTAGACAATGCCTATTTTGGATATGCCAGCCTACTTGTAAATTATCTTCTCATAGCTGGTCTGGAGATCTGCTATCTGGAGGGGCAGCCAGAGCTCCCTGCCAGTGAGAAGTGTCACAGAGCACCAGGGGATCTGTGATATACTTTGTGGTGGCCACTCTGGCAGAGGTGGACCATTTTCCATCAAGTACTTCAATCAGTGGGCTAGGGAGATAGGAGCACATCTGTATACTGCTAAACCACACACTTGCATGGAAATTTGACGTATGTGTCATATATTGTGAGCACCAATATATGTAAGTAATTATTAATCTAAAAATATCATCGATCCTCTACACATTTGTCAGTCTCTCTACCATTTATGCCCCTACCTCCTCCTCCTCCCCAACTTCCATATGCTCAGCTTTTCAACCCTTGCATCAAGAATTGTCCTCCTCCAAAGTCGTTGAGTAGAAGCTGGCTTATGTGTTGGCAGTGGTTGTAATTGCAATACAACAGTTCTATGCACACTTATCAATCAATTTATGTACAATATCAGACCCTTTAAAGTTTTTATGTTCTTTTTGCGTGATATATATGACCTTGTTTGTGTGTGACTGAAGGAATTGTGCAGCTTATTCATGGATATCTATAATATAGCAGTAAATGTCTTTCACCAGTGTACCACATGCTGTCTTGGGATAATGTCCCCTGCATGTCTGAGCCATTGGAGTGATGATTGGCCCGCCATTGATCATTGGGTAATAAAGATGCACACACGCGCGCGCGCACACACACACACACACACACACACACACACACACACACACACACACACACACACACACACACACATGCACACACACACAGAGTGGTACTCAGGAAGCTGGATCATCATACAGCAATGAAATAGAAGCCATTGACAAGAATGATGTAGCTATAGTCCAGCTGAATGAATCTGCAACTGCTTTGGGGGAATCACCCGTCCAAAAGAGGAGGCTACAGCGGTCTAAAACTTGAAAAGGTGGAGAAACTGCAGCATTCAGTTGCTAAAACACTCCAATTTGTATGTTCAGATGTTGGCACCCAAGGTTCTAAGTTCATTGATGATGGACGTGAGATGATACAGCAGCTGAAAAAAAGATTTGTGAGTTGTGAATTGGCTAGCCAAAAGGTACAAGTGTTGACAGTACTGCCTAAATACTGGCTCCAGCATCAGGAAAATAGAACAGGATTTTGGCACATCGAATTTTATGGCAAGAAAGCCAAAAGCACTTGTGCTGGAGAAAGATATAATCTCAACTCCTAATCTAAAAGCAAGACCTTTCCACAAGAAATCATTGACAGAGTGACCTCGTTTTACAAGAGTGAGGACATTAGCAGAGTAATGCCCGGGGAAGAAGGACTGTATTTCTGTTACAGACGATGGAAAGCGTGTTTCAAAGCAGAAGTACTTAGTCCTCTGCAACCTTAAGGAGATGTTTCAGAAGTTCAAGGAAGTGTTTCCTGATACTAAGATTGACTTCTCCAAATTTGCATCCTTAAGACCCAAAAAGTGTGTACTGGCAGGTGCAAGTGGTACCCACAGTGTCTGTGTATGCACGATTCATCAGTCAAAAACATGAAATTAATGATTCAAGGGCCAAGCTGGGAAGTCTCACTTCAGAGTGGAATCATCCTATCACAGGATGACAAGAGTGCATAGCACAGATTTTTTGCAATCCTACAACTCCAGCATGCTTCCTAGGATCCTGTCCAGCTGTGCTTCTCTGGAAGATTTCAAAGAAGAGCTGGTCCAGGTTTTTGCTAATCACATGATTGACAATGTTCACAAAGACCTTACAGTGATTAAATAATGACACCAAGGCAATCGTTTGAGTATGCAAAGGAGACCATAGCTGGTGTACATTTTCAGTACTGTACAATTGAAGAGTACAAAGAAGTGAGCAGAAAATTAGAAGCAAGGTTTAGTGTCGCAAGGACCATTCCAGCACACATTTAAGCCAGTAAACTTGACCCAGTTAGAGGTTAAAATGTACTCAAACTGTTCAGAGGCTAGAAAAGTAAGCTCACAGCCTGGTCTTGACGTGCTAGTGTTTGAAAGCATAACTGGATTTGTGTACAACAATAAGTGGTACCTGGCAGTCACATTACAAACATTCCTGAGCACAGAAGAGGGTGAAAGTCAGTTGTCTCGAACCTGCTGGTCCTGCAGCATCATTTGTGGGTACTATAAAAAGAGCTGCACCTTTGTATAAAATCTCAAACCCCAAAGCGCATCACTGAATCGTCCAATGGATTTAAAGGTTTAACCTAGACAAAAGGCTTCGTAGAGGACTGAATAGCCCCTGCATATTTCACAGACAGGCTAACACAACATTAGTCTGACCTTAATTCAACTCCATCTGCCCTGCCTTTTTAAGCACTGATTACTCTTAAACAGAACCCTGCATGTACACAAGTTTCAGTAGTACTTCATGCACTTGTCGCAGCCACAAGTAGTGGTCAGCTGCAACCTCCAGCCATCTTAACTGTACCCAGAATGGGAGACGGTCCGGCAATGCCGCCTTTGTCAGTGGAAGATCCCAAAGAAGAGAAAATATCTACTGTGGTCTTCAATTACGCAGCATGACTTTATAAAAAGCCAAAGAAAAGGCAAGTTGAAGAGTAAAGATCCTAGGCCAGTTCTGTACAGATCGCAGCTCTTCTTCCTGCTCTATTTGACCAGGTCCATGGTGAATTCCTTGGTAGATTCCTTTTGTTTGATCCACTGTATGGCAGCCATCAAAGCATTTCAATTAGAAAGCCTGCATATCGCAACTGAAACATTCAGTCAGTCGCAGTTCAAATCAAATTTAATGTTACCAAAAGAAAACTTGCAGAAGATAGAACAAGATACCAGAGGCCAATGCCAAGCGCAGTCCATTGTGGAATTCAGTTTGTCGTATTGCATAAATGCTTCTCACTTTGGGGTCATTCCACTATGACTCGATATAGGAGCGTGCTTCATGTCTTCCAATCTTCGTGTAATTTCTCATATTAGTTTGTCTTTGGATGAATCCTACTTGTACCAATTATGAAGTTAATAACTTTAATGATTTACGAAATGTGCTCTCCTGAATAATTAATTTTCCAGAATTTGTTTAAACTTGGCTGGCTCATATTTTAGCCTTTGTTTGTCTGTTATAGATTTCTTGGTGTCAAATTGAAGCTCAACATAAGTAGAACCTATATATTAAATAATCATTTTTGTAGGTGGTGAAGGGGTTCAATAAATATTATGTTTATAGCGCCGTTTGCAAAATTCAGATAACTTCCGGATTGATATTTATTTAACAGGCCTCAAGGGACGACTAATATCACGGTTTTTCGTTTATAAAATTTATGTGTATAGATAACCTCTGAGAACCGCATGCGTTTGATGATGTGGCAGCCATATTTTTATTTTTTATTCTGCTTGCATTACTAAGTGTGTTATGTAAAATCACTACACCTCCAGATGCACTAGTACTAAACCGTGCAACCTCGCTCTTTTTCTTCTGCTACAACTGCATCTTGGAGCAAGTCCTGGTGGCTCTGTCCGTGACCTACATAATGTTAGCCAACCATATTGATTTTTTAAAATTAAGTGTCTTTAACGACCACTAGAGGCCAGCTGTTCGTCAGATTTTTGCAGCAATGTTGTTTATGGCACAGCCAATACACCTGTGTGCTGCAGCTTAGGCAAAAGCATAAGACTTAGTATTTTGCAAAAGTTCAAAGGCAGTTAGCATTGTGAAAGAAAATGGTGGGACTTCGTGATTTTCATCAATGAAGGCATAAATGATGTATGATGATGCGTATTGGGAAACTATTTTACTTCCTAGACTTGGAACATTGTTTGATAACTGTTTGGCCCCAGATATAATCAGTCCGCAATTGGCCTTACAGTACGTTACCTATCCGAAAAGAATTCATGTACAGCAAATACGAGACTGGAACACGATTATCCGGGAGTACGTGTAGCTAATTTATCAAAGACATAATTATTAGTTTAAAGTTATCACTGGGAAGATGAGGACTTTGCTGTTCTCAAGATTGATTTTTAAAACGCATTTAACCTTGTGTCTAGAGATGCTCTTCTTCATGACTGTGCTGTTCACTTTCCAGACTTGTTCCCTTGGGCCATCTGCATGGCGTTACAGTTCTCTATTCTGTGGCATCCATTGGGTTGTCTGGTACTGAATTAGGTGTGCAGCAGGGGGACCCCTTAGTCTTGCACAAAATTCTGCAATCCATAGATGCAGATGATGAATGCCTCAATATCATATTTCAGGCATGGTATCTAGATGATGGGTCTTGCAGATAAGAAATCATCCGTGCTTCGTGCACTGACATTAATACAAGAATATAGGCCCTACCTTCGGCCTTCATGTGAGCATTGCAAAATGTGAGCTTTTCAGCACAAGTAGCACCACTGTATACCCCTCAGAATTAGGGAATCAAACCTGCCACATTTTGAAATCCTAGGCATCCCCATTTAGCTTTATTGCCTACTATTATCATGAAGCTCAGAAGTTGTTAGCCAAACTAGAGGAGATTGCAAGTAAGGGACCCACAAGTGTCCCTTACCCTCATGCGTATCTGTCCTGGTTTCTGTCGTCTCAATCACTTGGCTCGAGCTATTCTAACCCCATTAGCTTTTGATGCTCACCAGTTCATTTGTGCGATGACGCGATACCCGATTGATTCATGCGCCGGCGGCAAAGTAATCCGTCTTTAATCATTATTATTTTTGTCCCACGAGATACATCTTGTTTGGTTTCACATGGTTCGTTTTTAGATTTAGTTTTATTTTGCTTGCCTTCGTGTAGTATGTTCTGCACGACTGAGTTGTTGTCTTTTTCACGGGGGGTGTTTGGTTGGCCTGCTACGTGACACGCGCAAATCACTCCAGTTTTAATCATACTCTACCTATAGGTATGTGATGAGTGTGCCTTTCCATTACCTTGTACTGTACATTCTGAACCAATCAAGTTCTCTGCGCATGCGCACTCGTACATGAAGATTGGAAGATGATGTTCCAAATTGTATTGGAAGCACTCGATCTCGGGGTGATCTGGCGCGTGCGCGCGCTAAGTGTTCTGGCACTGTATACCTTTCCCCCTTTGGTACATAGTTCTCGCGTGCTCTCTTTGTGTTGAGGTGGGTTTAATGGCATTGAATGTTGTAGTACAAGAGGTCATATTGGTCTAATAAAAGGAGACGCGCTGTTGACAGGAGTAGCAGTTTATTGAATGCAGCGGAATGGCTCGCGTCAAACCCCAAAGCGTAGAACATCTATTCGAACAGCTAAACAGAATGCTCATTGGAACACCGAAATGTCTTGCTTCCGTGGGCAAGCAACGGCAAGCCATCAATTCAATGTTGCAGCTCCTAGATAAGCCGGAAAATATCGATCTAGCCGAGCAACTGGAGCTCGCCAATTTTGGAGATGATCACGACGCTGACTCACTGTTTCTCGAGCTGGTTCTGTGGAACAACGTAATGGCCAGCTCTAGACTTTTTGCGGATTGTCTGATTGTCCTGTCTAAAGATCCTATCTTGTATCAAGAGGTAAATCGTTTATTTATCTTGCACTATACAATTATAAACTGAAATGGTTTATGATTGTGTATTATGTTTGCTATGTGTGTGTTTGTGCCCACTCTTGTGTGTGTGCGTGCGTGCAGGTTTGCATCCGGATTTCTGAAATACAGCTGGCCGTTGCTCACGTGGTGTCGAAAGCATTTAGTCGTTATAGCATCTTGGGTTAATTTGAACAGCAATCACGTGACCGAACCGTTAATTCACTCCATTGTGTATGCGTTTGATTATTATTTTTCGCGATGTCTTTAGTTGCTAGAGCGAAGGGTAATAAAGTTTTCTTGAAAGGGGAGCAGATCCAGGGCTGCCGAAGGCTAGGCCCTGCAGAGTCCGGCCTGATTGCCGACAGGCCGGCCAAGTAATTAAAATTATGTATTTGAAATGTCAATTATTGTGACGTAACTTGACTGCCAGTACTTTGCACAATGTCGAAGGAACTAAAGGATGTAGTTAGTGTCAAAATGAAAAGTCTAACAGCCAAGAAATCGCAGTTCGAGCGATGTTTTACATCGCAAATCCCGCCTCTCGCAAATCGAGCACGATAGATCGTAACTGCGGTCTGCAGACAGGCATGCATGGGGCGTACAGATTTGTTGTATGCTGCACGCATGACTATCGGACGATTAGCCTACGACAGACAAGTATCATCCCAATTCCACTTTTCCATTTTAAGGCCATTCAAACTCGATTAGTTGTTTCTCGGGCCCGACCGACCCAAAAAAAAAATTGCTTTGCAAAAAAAAAAACAATTTCAAAATATACGGAAAATTAGATCAGGGATAAAAATGAATGGCAAATTTGCATGGCCGAGCGTAGCAGTTTATAGAGGTGGTACATTTAGCAGGAGAAGCATCATCAAATGCGACACGGATGAAAACTTTGGTGCCCTGATGGAGAGGCAGGAAGTCAATTTAGGTAGCGAAACAGTCGCTGAGGTCACGATCTCGGCAGTCGCAGACGATAAAAGTCCGTGAATTCAGCGCACACAGTTCCATTAGATGCCCCAGTCACTTTGCTCGAGACTTATGGCTGTCACTATGTCAATTTTTACCTTGCAACATCATCATCCACCATCTCACAAGCACAACAGCAGCTGCCAAATGCACTCGAAATGTTGATGCAGAATGCTGAGCGACTTGTGTTACCACCAGCTGCTATCTATGATTCATCCTCTGATTCTGATCAACACATTCGTAGTGATTACAGGCTTCGTAATGACTTTATTCACTATTTAGAAACAAAGAAGGTTGGCTGGAGTCCTAGTACTACTGGTGAGCAATTTGTTAAAACACTTGTATCAGCTCTATGGTGCCTAGATCCGCATCATCAACAGTTTATAGATTATAATTGTACGCCAAAACTGCTGCTGTACAGACCCTGTTGAAGGAGTGTATTATACCATAGATAGTATACTATCTATGATTATACTGCTACGCTAAAAAAATTCCCACCTGTTTGCTTCTACTGCGGTATGGCTGAAGGTTTTGTAACTGAAGGCATAGTGGAGCTGCAAAGGCAGTATGCAGTTGTCCGTCCCCTATGTTTTCTGTGCCAATCAGAAGGCAAAACGCCCAAAGTCGGCCGTCCCAACAACGTTGTCAAGAGGCAACGAACTCATTTGTAGCGTGCGGTGTGTAATTATATTCATGTTTTTTTTCCCCCTCCTACCTACCGACCCCATTTTATTATAAGTTTGCCCGAGAAACAACTAATCAAGTTTGAATGGCCTAACCGTGATCTTGAGACTCTCAAACACAATGGATGCACGTTGCGCACACACGAACTACGATAGGCCTTTAAAAGGATTGGCGCGTCTTGAAAAACAACTTATGACGATTTTCATTCGTTTGTCATTGCCTTGTCTCGTACCCAGTCCTACACTCAGCAAGCATCTGTGTGTGTGTGTGTGTGTGTGTGTGTGTGTGTGTGTGTGTGTGTGTGTGTGTGTGTGTGCGTGCGTGTGCGCGTGTGTGTGTGTGCGTGTGCGTGTGTGTGCGTGCGTGTGTGTGTGGCGTGGGCGTGTGGCGTGTGGCGTGGCGTGTGGCGTGTTAGTGTGGTGTATGTGAATTAATTCAAGCACTAAGTTAAGGAGGCCTTTGGAGATTAATATTGCTGCATTTTTGTATGTACATGTTACTGCGTGTATGTATCTACATGTTATTGTCATGGCACAAAATGTCCTACCTGAAAATTGTCCGGCGGACCGATTATGGCAGCCAAATTTGGTCCTACCGGACAGAATGTGGCTGCCATATTCGGTCCCACCATGCCATATTATGTCCGCCCGAGGACCAGATGTCGCATCCAAATTCTGTCCGCTAGGACCAAATATGGCTGCTATATTTCGTCCCGGACCAAATATGGCTGCTATATTTGGTCCGGGACGAAATGTTTCCAATTAAAAAATATAAATATTTCCATTTATTTCTTCATAAAAGTGACTGAAAGCATGATAACACAATTAATTGGACAAGCACACTTAGTCTAAATCGTTGACAATCATTGACAAAGAAACAGCACTAATTATCAGTCCAACTTTTACATCTCACACAAGCCCACTTTGTATGTGGTTGTTGGGAATCTGCAGATACTGACACACATAAGTCAATATGATATACCATGTTCCACAATAACTACACTCAATCATTTTAATTCCTTCCAATTTTGGCAATCTGCAAACACAATGTATTGGTATATTTGCTTGAGTGCCTCACTTTGGATCCATGGCGTCTTATATTAAGTGCTTCCTCATTGCCTTTTGTTTATAGAAGAAGCTACCTGGTTGTTCTCCTCTAGCCAACGAAGTAGCAAATGCTATTGCAAATAGCCCACAGTCATCACAACCTTGCTGCATTTGCACATCAATGTAGGTAAGTTTGATAATGTCTTTGGGAGTGCAAACAATGCTTGCAATCTGGTTTAATAGAAAACTAGTTGGACTACCTGATGCACAGTCATAGACATGTATCTCTTCATCATTGCAGTTGATGTTTGAAACTATTACCCAATGGTGTTTCCCAGTGTTCATAATCTGAATGAACTCACTTTTTGCAATGCTATATGACAAGACCATATATAGTGCAACCTCTTGAAGCCCTTGTATATTAGGATACGTTGATTTCAGCAGTTTCTGACCAGCATCTACAATCTCATCACTTAGCCACCCACCACTTGTAATCATTTTCTTATCTTCTGTTGTCAACCCTGGTACCCAGTGTTGGACTTCATCTTGAGCCAGAGGAACGTAGCTTTCAACTTCAATTGCTGGTTGATATGGTACAGTAATCTTTTTACTGTTTTGTCGCATCAGTTTAGCAACAAGCTTAGTTTTGGTATCGTTTGGATCTAGTCCCATCTCCCCTAGGAAAAAATTCTGGAGTAGGTATCAGAAGCTTTGGCTTCTCTGAGAGTAGGGATGAATACTGAAGTTCACTTGTATGATTACTTTCTTGCAGTACAGCAGATGCTGAATCCTTTCCAGTAGGAGAAAGAGCTAATGTTGTCTCATCCTTTGTAGGTGACAGAGACACAGCTGATCGTGAGGTAGAAGCACCTAACGGAGGTGAATCTCTGCCAGGAGATGGGTTGAATGTGATTCATTGGAGGCTGATGGTGACTGAAGTCTTCTTGAAGGTGAACAGGACAATGACTTGTACACTTTAATATGAACATGGCTAACTCTTGGAATTGGGTAACATGACCTTTTCCACATAATTTTATCTCGTAAAAACCTTTTCCTAGACTCTTTGGGATCAAATAAGGTCCAACCCATGGGAAATCTAGTTTGCCTCCTTTTCTTTTTTTCTTTCTGAAGTCTTTCTTCAGGACATGTGTACCTGCACTGTAAAAGACAGCCTTACTGTGTTTCTTATCATACTGCTCCTTCTGTTTCTTCTGAGCAGAAATAATGTTTTTCTGCACTTCCTCCAGTAAAGCTTTGTGCTGTGACTCTTTCTGCTGAATTTCAGTTTCCTGAGAACATTTGGTAACTTCAGCTTCATTGTGTGACAAAGACCAGCTTTAATCACCAGACTGCTGTTACTACGTACGCTACAATTGCATGGCCCTTGATGTACACCAGCATCTAGATCAAGAGGAAGAATGGCTTTGTGACCAAACATAATCTCAAATGGAGTATATTTTGTTGATTCATGTTGTGAAGTGTTGTAAGCAAATGAGCAAGTGTCCAAATAATCCTCCTTTTCTTGTATGTACTTGTGAAGCATTTTTTGTAGAGACTGATTAAATCTCTCAACCAACCCATTGCTCTGTAGACATGAAGCAGTTTAGCATAGTTACTCATTTTATTACTGAGGTGTTTCATAAAATGAAGAAAAATCGATTAAAAAAATTACAGTAATGAGCAGTTTAACTTATAATTGCTGATAAACATTCTACTATTGTGCATGCCCAAGTTTACATGTATTTATTAATATCAAACAAATTAGAAATAACTAACAGCAATGAATACTTCCTGACATCATATTAGATTTATATAACTATTAAAAGCTTCAGAGTGTTCATTTAAGTTTAATAATTGCAATCTATGTAGTCGACTAATAAAATCAAACCAATTAGTTATCAATATTTGAAGTAATGATTTTTTGATTTCATTTATTTAGGAGTTTTGAGGTTTGAATCCATTTTTTCATTTTGACTATTTCATTTAATAAAAATAATTATCTATCAGCGTGTCTTCCTTTGCTGATAGGAATTTTAGCATATATATTTTAATTACAGTTGATTTTGAAACACCCTGTAGATTTAGTTAAAATTTTATCAGTACAATTATGTGCTAGTGATTAGTTATGTACACACCAAAATCAGTCAAATTAAAATGTCTAAAAGCTGCTGATATTGTTTTACTCAACTCCCTAAACATTAGACACAAATATCTTTAATGGAATAGTGTGTGGTGGCAATTGATCTCAACAGGCCTGAATTGCTTTTTTCTACTGACATCTAAGTACTACTTCCCCCCACCCTCTTGATTTTGTCTACCTGAGGATTGATATGCAGTTATCAGATGGTGCCTTATGTTCATCATTTCATCATTGAGCTGGTTCTTGAATTCACTCCCTTGGTGGTAGTGATCACAGCAGGTAGCCCCATCTTCATAAATATCTAGTAAGTACACAAGTATTGGGAAAATGAGTATAAAAATAACATCACATATATACCTTAAAGAGTGAGCTAGCTATTCCTGATGCTTCTTTGGTTGGAAGAGCAACAGCTTCTACCCATTTTGTGAAATAATCACATAGGGTAAGAATGTAGCTATTTCCCGAGGTGGTCTTAGGTGAAATAGGGCCAACAAAATCAATGCCCACGTGATGCCAGGGTGAATGGACTGGAACTGGAAACAATTCTGGTGTTGAAATGGACAGTTTCTGGCTATTCCTTTGACAGAGGTCACAGGTAGAGATCTGTGTAAGAAACATATACATGTAATGAGAAATGAGATTATAATATTCAACACTTACCATAATTTCCGTATCCCTTGTTACACCTTTCCAAAAAAAACTGCTCCAAAACGCGATGGGAAGTACGTTTGACACCCATGTATGGCATGCCTTCAAGATGCGGCACCTTTCCTCGCTGCTGCGAACGTATATCTGACTTCAAATACCTCCTGTTTGATCGAAGTCATCAATGCATGGATGCCATACACAGCGCATGCACAATGTATATATTTACCTTTTGCCCAGTCGAATTCTTTTTGGGTTTTTTGTAGAAGACCTCTCCATCTCTCAAAGTAAGTGTGGCAGCCTTTCTTCTAATGACTCTTTTGTCGTTGCTGGTACTACCCTCAGGATACCTCCCATCAAACAAGTAAAGATATGCCGGCTTTTCGACCAGATCTTCGTTTTCATCCGCACACATCTCTCTAGCAGTTTCTGATGCAGTTACACGTGCTTTCACACTTCTAAACACATGCGCTTCAAGTAGGACCGTTTCTGGCGGGGGCGGACCACATATTTTGTCCGGCCGGACCAAATTTTGACCCGGACCGAATATGAATATGTCGTGACAGTGTACATGTGTGTTACTGCATGTGTGTGTACATGTGTGTTAATGCATGAGTGCGTACATGTGTGTTAATGCATGAGTGCGTACATGCATGAGTGCGTACATTTGTGTGTACATGTGTGTTACTGCATGCATGTTTACATGTGTGTGTGTGTATGTGTGTGTGTGTGTGTGTGTGTGCACCACAGCAAAAACAGATTGATGCATGTCACTAGAAATCAATAATAGGGCACTCATTTTTCAAAAAACGAGTGCCCTATTATTGATTTTTAGTGCATTCATCAATCTGTTTTTGCTGTGTGTGTGTGTGTGTGTGTGTGTGTGTGTGTGTGTGTGTGTGTGTGTGTGTGTGTGTGTGTGTGTGTGTGTGTGTGTGTGTGTGTGTGTGTGTGTGTGTGTGTGTGTGTGTGTGTGTGTGTGTGTGTGTGTGTGTGTGTGTGTGTGTGTGTGTGTGTGTGTGTGTGTGCGTGCCACATTGGGTAATGATTGCCAGTTCTCTGATCTATTGGGTGAACCCCAGTTTACAATGAATGTGACATTAACTGAGCATTGTGTCAAGTCATTGCAATGGCATGACCCTCCTCTGCAAGCTAAGTTCAAGGAAGTGTTTCCTGATACTAAGATTGACTTCTCCAAATTCACATCCTTAAAACCCAAAAAGTGTCTACTGGCAGGTGCAAGTGGTACCCAAAGTGTCTGTGTATGCACGATTCATCAAAACATGAAATTAATGATTCAAGGTGCCAAGCTGGGAAGTCTCACTTCAGAGTGGAATCATCCTATCACAGGATGACAAGAGTGCATAGCACGGATTTTTTGCAATCCTACAACTCCAGCATGCTTTCTAGGATCCTGTCCAGCTGTGCTTCTCTGGAAGATTTCAAAGAAGAGCTGGTCCAGGTTTTTGCTGATCACATGATTGGAAAAGTTCAATACCTGCAGTAGACCTCAACGGATCGATCCAATTTAGAGACTCACATAAAACCGCCTGAGGAGTTCATTGATGAGTTTGTGAAAAATGAACAATTGCAAAGCAGCAGTTCTTGCATCTCACTCAGAAGGAATCACTTGTAGAAGATGAGTAATCAGCAATTTTTCTGAGAGGTGAAAGTCAGTAGTCTCGAACCTGTTGGTCCTGCAGCATCATTTGTGTGTATCCCAGGCAGCCCCGGATCCAGCATAGCCCCCTGAGTAACGCGCACGCAACGGAAACTTTTAACGAGTGGAGTGGACCCTTTTGTCCTGATGTTCCTTGTGTTTTAGCAGAGAATGCGTGTGCATGTGAGTGATGAATTGGTTCATTAAACTTGCCGACTGCACCCTCTCCCCCCAGTTTTCGTATATAGCCCGAAGTGGACTGCCCCCCCCCCCCCCCCCGTTGAAACAGCTTTTCATACATTGCCGCCCCTCTGGTAAAACCGATCTCCCCCCCCCCCCCCCCCCCCCCCAATAACAAACTCCTGGATCCGGGATCCCAGGACACCAGATATTTTGACCATTCCAGCTACTGACATTTTAACTCTTGTATTGGCAAATGTAGTTACACTGAGTCCAGCAAAGCGTCCAGGGTTCTCCAACTCAGACTTAGCACCAATTGATTTTGAAAACTACTTTACTGATGTGGATTTACGTTTTAATCCGCGTAAAACGTCACACTTTCATGTGTTCGGCCAAACCAATGCAAAAGTGCGTTCGCGCGCCATACCTGATCTCGTACGTATGCGTACTTTAAGTAGCGCGCCATACCTGATCTCGTATGAGTACTTTAAGTAGCGCGACATTTCGCGCGTGCATGTTGCAATAGTATACGACGATGATAGCTTTGTGGCGTGTGGAAACTGTGCGGTCAAGCGGTACTTCAAAGAAACATGACATGTTTGGCACAAATTCATTTATAACATACTAACGAAACGAATTCCTAACTAACTTTTCATAAGTTAAGTAACGTTTCCAACTAATGGGCCAAAAATGAAGGATATCTAAATAGGGGTGTTTTGTGATATGTGCAATACTAGGTGCCTAGTTATTAATTTTAACATAAATGTTTGTCCTATATGCTTTTTATTGATATCAATCGTGCTAATACAGCATTATATTACAGCATTACTAACAACTCATACCAATGAGCGAAATGACAGGATGCTCCAAAGGTGCCAAATATTTATTAATGAACAGAAGAGTTTTGGAAACTGAAACTTTGCACAATAACAACAGAGTACAAGATCTCTTATGGATGGAGTTTTTAAAAAATTTGACATAGTCATGGCAAAGGTTGTGTTGATCAGGCATGGAATGTCTCGGTACTGAGGAAAGAGACAACATGAATAAGTAGATCTGATTTCAAGGAAGGATGTCGAGGTTTCATCCAAGTGCAGAAAATCTGTGCCTTTGTGCATATAAGTGTGAAGCATGGTATTACATTGAACTCATTTGCATCTGCTCAGTTGACTGTTAAGAAAACATTAACTATATGTACTAAATGATTGCATGTAACATTGCAAACTGGCATATATCAGCTTTTCCATTATCAGCTGAGCATAGTGCTTTGACAGTTTCAAGTGCTGCTAAAGGTTTAATTACTAATGCTGTGCTGCATCGTTCATTGCTTTTCACATATACACTGTAGCTCTCACATATCTTGCATGGAGAGTTAAACACTTCATATCTATAATAGTGAAAAATGCGGTGTAAGATTGTAACAGCACTAGTGTTGTAGCTTCTTCAAACAGATTCTGCCGCAGCCAGATGTGTACTGATTCGTAATCAGATCTAACTTCAAATTCGGTACAATTGTTCATGTTATGGCAGGACTCATTCATGCACACATTAACACCTACGTATACACAATAGTGACTTCAGCGAGAGCATTCTCTGAGGCCTCCATTCACACGCACCCTTGCGCACAATGATGTTTCTTGTCTTCTTTGTGTATTGTTGTATGTGCGTATATATACCCGAGCTGTGTTATGTTCATGCTCTTGCATTGATTCGCTACATTGTGATTCCGGTTGAGCAACACGTCACGGAGCTAGCTGCTTCTACCGAGACTTAATCCTCATTTCGGTTGTGTGTCGAGAACACAACAGTTCATTTTTTCGTAATAAATTAAAATAATAATAATAGAGTTCTACTGTCAAGACGTTTTGCTGTTGACATTTGAATAGCCTTTAGTATGGCGATAATTTTAATACATATTCTAGGAGTCTGAAATGTCGTTTACACATTGCTTCTTACGTACCAGCTGTCGTAAGCGAGATGCTGCTGTATCCATGTCCAACTGTTACGGTTTCACGTATGCCAAAATGCAGAGCGTTACACTTTCAAGTATGTATATTCCTTTCTTTATAGAATCGATGTACTCTTCTGCATCTAAAGATGGAGGTAATTAAAACACTCATAAAATGTGAGTTTGTCCCACTGAGAATCGGAGTATCTGTATGGAGTTATAAGGCTCTGAATTTTGAATTAGCCATACATTTCAACGCATACATTTCAACGCAGGCGTTACATTTCTATTGCGCGTACTGGGATTTTTATAATGTATACGTTAGGTCCCTTTTCGCGGAAACGATCCCATTTATAACAACGGATTTGCTGCAGTTCTATACTGCCCTCGCAGTACGATGAGTTTACGGTGTACGACAATAACACTACTCACGGCTGATTGGTTAGATAGCTAGGTCATGGATGCCGTTGTGAGCAACTAATATTTAGTAGCATACTGACGCTGAGTGACGAATGTTAATATACCAGTTAAAACATCTGTCTGAGTTTTAAGCACTGATATAAGAGCGCATTTATCTTGTTCTATCTATGTTCTTGACGCGAAGTTCATGGATCACGGATGCTATTTCCTGATTTTTGTTATACGTGACGGTTAAACAATGCAATCAGAGATCATGAAAATACTTTTTAATGATCACTTAGCTGCACCATTACCCATGCTTTCATGCTAAAAGTTTGTGCAATGACGTTTTGTTTGACTAATGACCAAGCCTAAATAAGACGTACATAATGAGAAGTGTCAAGAAAGATCACTAGTCTGAGAACCATGCATGGCAGAACTCGAGCTCCATTCGTGCCATTCAGTGACCAGTGTTTCGGCCATGGACAGATCATTTTAACCCATCAGGCATCTTTCTTGGATAAACAATTTAACCCAAAAATACCCCTCTATTGTTGCCAGACCCAGGCATCTTTTTCCGCTAAACAACTAAACCCCATATAATCTCCCCCCTCTATTATTTCTTGCAGCAGGCCACATGCCATTTTGAGAGATTATTTTTTTCAGCTATAATCATAGTTACCTAATCACGTCGCCATTATACTGTTCTTATAATACTTCACCCCTATTCCTTTTGAGCCTCCCTTGTGTCGACATTGTAATTAGTGCGATCTGATGATACAAATTCTAGAAGTACTGCCAATGCCTACAATTGAGATCATGGCACAGTTTTGGTCTTAGGTCAATAATCTAGTATCAGTCTTGGTCTTCACTAGCAGTGACAACCTGCAATATCCTTAGCTAAGATTGGTTCATTGGCACCAGCTGGTCCTTCAATGGCCCTGTGGCACAGAACCTTCCAGGTAGGTTCTCCATATTTCTTTGTGTCATAGTGCTGCTGTAACCATGACAGCACCACACCTCTGAGGCACTGCATGGAGTCACTGTTATGCTCTTCTGCAATGCTGTCAAGTTCAACAGTGTTCAGTCTCAGTGCCATGCCAAGTATCTTCCACTTGAAAGCAGACTTATGACTTCTTCCATCACATCAATGAAGTCACTTTCTCCTGTCAAATTGGACAAGAACTTAAGCTTTGCATTTGCCTTTCTTACTGAGGATTATATATCTACAGCACCATCCACACTTGAAAGTGAAAGAATCCCTTCTTCCATACAAACCAATGCTTAATATTAGTATGAGCTGGCTATTCAGGAATAAGATATGCAATAGTACATAATATATACAAAATCTGCATGTTTCTAATCTGATGAGGTGCAGCTACACAGGATACAGGCAGTGGTAACAAATATTCTGCACATCAGCACAACATTACAAATGGTCCATATCATATCACTTATTTTAGAAGGGTTAATTTGTGTGCCATTGGTTTATTGTATTGATTAGAGCAGCACTTGCAAAATTCAATTGACTCATGATATATCACATTTGGAATGTAATTGATTTGAGCATTGCTTAGTGCATAATGCCTTTGAATTACTCTTTTGTGAGCAACAGTTGTATACATGCATTTTAGAAATACACGATAGACATGTGATCAGGAAATAAATGAAGAACTGAAAAAATTGGACTGTCTTGGTATTTCATTGCATAGGTAGACATGGGGAACTCAAACCCTTGTGACCACCCAATAACACTGTAATTACATATTACTGATGGCAGTTCCATGTACCGAGAATGGCGGTTTTTCCTGATGTCTGAACAGTAGCTGAGCCATCTGTTTTCTCAGAGAAATGAGAATCTAGACCCTGAGGAGGTACTGGAGCTGCAGGTACAGGAAAACAGAGTGTAGCTTTTATACAATGACAGCTTGCAAAATCTGGCGTAACCATCAGTTTTTTCCAATATAAATTCAAGGACATCATATGCATGCATATATTATTTCTCTGCCAAGGCTTTGTAGTAACATGGAAAAGTTGTAAAATCTTACAAATCCTTTTTCAGATGCCAGCTCCTTTTAACCTCCCCGTTCCATGTATAGTCAAATATTTGAATTTCCATGAATTGTAAGTGGCTTACTTATGCATTTTGGCACTGCTGGGGAAATTTTGATCCTAACTGATCTGAAAAGGAATCCATGTTGTCTGAAATGCTCTGTAGCTGCTATAGCTTCTGAGGTTTTAGAAAAGGTGACAAAAGCATGAGGAGGTGTTGTGTAGTTGACCTTGATCCCAAGAATATGCAAAGCCCTCCCTAACGTTTGACTTCGTTATATTTTGGGGCAGTCCACTGATTTTCAATGCAGCCCTAGAAAACAAAGAAGTCTCCTTGAGCACCGCAATTTTGTGGATTTATATAGTATGCTGGTTTAAGTTATGCAATGTCAACAGCTTATGCATGTTATGACTTGTACAATTAAATACAGCCTGGCTATCATAATCAAGCAATGAACTGCAATGTAAATCTGTCCATCTGAGTATATGACACTGTACAATTCTTCATGCAAAGTTTAAAAAATACATTGGGAAGTTAAAAAATAACAATAGCTTGCCTTGCTGTGCAACAACAGTCACCTTGATCATGGATTCCATAAACTGATGATGGTTCAGAGACATGGCAGCATTTGATGCTTCAACAGGGTTGGAGAATGTCACGAAGGCTTGCGGGGGTTGAGTATTTATAACTTTGACTGAATAGATGTTGCCAAATTGAAGACAATGTGTCATCCGATCAGACTCTGCCACTTTCAAGGACAACTGAGTGACTTTAATGGCTGTACCGTTCACTGTCTCGGCTCCTTGATGCTTCACCTTGATGATACTCCCTTCTAATTGTGACATGTGTAAGGTCTTAACTGCTTTTTCAGCACAAGTAGCATTACTGAAATTGATGTAGACATAAGGTTTTGAAGAGTTCGGTTTCTCCATTAGTCTACAGGAAAGAATTTGGCCTGCTCTACTAAAATATTGCCTCAACGTTGCCTCTGTGATACTGCTTGCAAATCCTGTCACTTTTATAGATGGAGACAATGTCTTGAAAGATAAAACGGGAAATGTTTAAAATTTGCGGCAATCGGTTTTGCTGCAGCTTGTTTGCGTTTCCCTAATTGTGAGCCATTATTGCAATGCCGGGCTGAAACAGTCTCACCAAATATCACTTTTTCGTCCAGAGCCTTCCAGCAGGGGAAGGAGAGGGGGAGGAGGAGCACCTGGGGGGGGGGGGGGGGGGGGGGGGGGGTGGGTAACAACTACAATGCAGATGGAGAAAGAAGTGCAAGTAAGAGGTATGGAGATCAGAGCAGGACGTGATCCGGACAGATGTTTCTGTTCCCATTACCTTGGCCTTGAAGCAGGCTGGGTGTTGCATAACAGATGAAGAATTACCATTGAAACCTACAAAAGCAGAAGACTGCATTTTTTTTCTTATTTTTTTTCCACTCAATATATGCTGGGTTATTCAGAGTTATACAATTTAGCAGGCTTATAATTACAGCAAACAGTGAACGTTCTGATTCAGGCAAGTAGTGGACCAGTGTTCGTTAGTGCACTTGAATCCTGCGCAATACAGGGTAATGGATACTATAGCTGATGATTGGATGGCTCCACTTAGGTGTACCTGATAGCATCTTCTGTTAATTTCATTTCCGTATATTGCAACCTTTCTGTACAAACAACATGGATATGCAAACTGCATAAGAATCGCTCTTATAAAGAACATTTCAGACTTCTACAAATTAAAAGAAAGTTAAATTCCTTTTCGCTGCAACGATCTCAAATCACTGAAAGTAATTACATAATCTAATTATTGTGAAACGAAACCGTGTGTGCGTTAGAACAAACTGGCTATAGGAGATGGATGGGCCTCAGCGAAAAACTAGCATCTATATGCATTCATAACGTTGAACCATATGCGGCTGAACTGTATGTATCGTGCATGGAAAACACGCAAATGTATTAAAATCTGCCATTGTTCGTTCATACTATAGACTGATCTTTATCATTGCATTTGTTTAAACTATCATCTGATTCGGTATAGCAGAAATGCCATCAGGTGACGTAACTATTTCTTATGTGCGTAAGCACTGCCCATCGTCACGTGAACCGACCCAGCCCTTTCGTCATTAAAGAATGACTGAATTGCGGTATACTCCAATTAAATTGCACTATTAGTTCGGGCTACTCTGAAGTCACGTCATCTGGGACTGACAAAGCTGTAGAGCAGTGATACTGTGCGTTCCTACATTTGCAGGTAAGTTGGTGGATGTGAAGCTATTTTGCTCTATCACATTCTCGAAATTGCTCGCCAGGTTCGTACACGCGCAGTGTTCGGAAGAGAGATCACTGGGTCATAGTGGATGTGAGTCCAGTGATAATATTTGAGTGCGGGTCTCAAAAGACCCCCTTCCCCTGCCACACACAACAACCATGCTCTGTTTTGCAATATTCGGAATGAAAAAGATGCGTCTATTCAGTTGTAAAGCTTTTCACCAGACCTTCTCATAGAGCAAGTTCAGGTCCAGGTCTAGTGACCATAGCAAATGCAGTTAGGGGAGATCAAGGTGCACTTGGGCATGTGTTTGTCTTCCCCACCTGACCATCATACTCTCCTTTTACATTGGGCTAACCAGTAAATAATAATACACACCCCTACTGGTGACAAAAATGCATGTCCTGGAGAGGATGTATGCAAACTGTCCTGGGAGTATATACGTGACTGTCCTGGAGGTGTATAATGTATAAGTATATAAATAATGTCCTGGGGGGGTAAGGACGGAAATATACTGTTGTCTTAGGGGGTTAATAAATCACATCCGGTAGTGTCCAGGAATGAGCACTAACTCATGTCTTTGGGGGGGGGGGGGGGGGGGGGGGTGTAGCGAATGGGATACTCTGTTGTCCCAGGGGATGAATAAATTACATCCCGTAGTGTCCAGGGAGGGGGGGCTATAAATCATATCCTGGCAGTGTGGTCCTGAAGGAAGGGGTGGGAAGCTGTGAATCATGTCCTGAGGATAATGAGCTGAGATAAACGGCGGGATGTGGCGTGACATGTGACTGCTTTGTCTGGAGTCCCATAGCCAGAATATGTTAGCACAAGGTGAGAAATGTACTTTCCATTTTATTTGAACTTAATATGCACAAGCACTTAGGCTAAACTGGTATGCCTGGGCAGGACAATTCCACCCTAAACACCCTATACAGCTACAGCCTTGGTCTGTTATACAAAATGCATTCCTAGTTACAAGGGCGCAGTATTTGATTTAATAATATTTTCAAGAATGCATGCATATTACCCTTGATATCACAACAATCAAGTTTACAACTATGACATTCTGCACATTACAAATGATCATGCAGTGTTTAGAGGTATAATGTCATATGTAAATATTTTTTTCTTTTAAATGAGGGCAAACAATTTGAATGTGATAGCATGTAAGAGCTACATTGAATGTGTTTTTGAAATGGCTCAGTGTAGCAAAAAATACAATCGAACCTGCAATGTTCCATAGGTGGAAAAATGTTTTCACAGCAGTCAAATCTGAAAGATCACATGCTCACTCATACTGGAGAGAGACCACATCAGTGTGAACAATGTGGAAAGACATTTTCAGACCAGTCAAATCTGAAACATCACATGCTCATTCACACTGGAGAGAGACCACATCAGTGTGAACAATGTGGAAAGACATTTTCACACCAGTCAAATCTGAAACGTCACATGCTCACTCATACTGGAGAGAGACCACATCAGTGTGAACAATGTGGAAAGGCTTTTTCACGGTAGC
>JABACO010000666.1:0-24952 GCA_013339895.1 Ephydatia muelleri | reverse complement strand
CCTCCTCTTCCCTCTCCACCCTCCCTCCTCTCTCCTCCTCCGCCTCCTCCTCTTCTTCTTCCACCTCCACCTCCTCCTCTTCTTCCACCTCCTCCTCCTCCTCTAGATTTCCTGCGTTCTTTCACCCAGCAGTATGGTTGTTGATGTCATGGAAGTGGCTACATGCAGATATGTTCTCTACGTCAGCACTCCTCATATGTGTGCACATCCTCTGTTCACACCCACCAATCAGCGCACAGCTGATGTTATTAGATGTTCCCTCTCTTGAGCCATGAGGAGTTCGAGAAGTTCCAGCTGAACAAAAGTTAGCCACACCCACTTGTACCCTAATAGCCAGTGTGATGGTTCTATGTACCCATGGCCCTATGTACCCATGCCTTTGTACTCATGCCATGTACTCGTGCCTAATATGCACTCGTGCACTCATGCCTCTATGTACCCATGCCTCTATGTACCCATGCCTCTATGTACCCATGCCTCTTTGTACCCATGCCTCTATGTACCCATGCCTCTTTGTACCCATGCCTCTATGTACCCATGCCTCTATGTACCCATGCCTCTATGTACCCATGCCTCTATGTACCCATGCCTCTTTGTACCCATGCCTCTATGTACCCATGCCTCTATGTACCCATGCCTCTATGTACCCATGCCTCTATGTACCCATGCCTCTATGTACCCATGCCTCTATGTACCCATGCCTCTTTGTACCCATGCCTCTATGTACCCATGCCTCTATGTACCCATGCCTCTATGTACCCATGCCTCTTTGTACCCATGCCATGTACTTGTATCATTGTAGGGCTTGAAGAGCAGCAAGAGAGCACACCCATAGCCACACCCACATGGCCAAGTAAGGACACTCCCTCTGCAGGAAAGCAGCATCCTCGTGACCAGCGCATGCGTGAACTGGTGCTCCAGGCACTATCCAGCCTCTTTGGTGACTTCGAGGGACTGTTTGAGGAGCAGGAGGGGGAGGAACAAGAAGAGGCGGGGAAGAAAACAGGGAGGGCTTTGAAGACGACAGAAGGTGGTCAGAAGCCTACCTCTATACCAAACTCCCCATCAAGTGCCCAGACCAACAGTCGCACACCTCAACTACCTTCCTCGATAAGCTCACGATTCAGAACAGGTGATGGTGTGGTATCATCTGACAGCCCCAAAAGTGAGAATAGTGATGAAGCTGTTGGTGTGACAAAGACGGCAGCCAATAGAGGAAGTGATGATATCAAAGACGGTGATGGCCAAGGCAACAAGGTTGGTGACAAAGGAGCACATGTAGCAGATACAGCAGCTCACATGGAAGGAGAGAGGACTAGCGAGGATACACAAAAGAATCAAGAAGGTGTGTATGTGTGTTGTGTGTGGCTGTGTGTGTGTGTGTTGTGTGCTGGTCAGCAGTCACTTCTTGAACGTGTTGTGCTCTATTTGGAATCTCTAAGGTGAAGTAGAGGTGAAGGTGTACACCCTTGATCTCAATAATATTGATGACCTGAAGAGACTGAGCCTTGAGGACTTGAAGGAGATGGACCTCAAAGAAATGGGCCTTGAAGGCTTGAAAGACGTAAAACCAGAGGACCATGACCACCTGATGGATAAAACTGGGGAGGAAGAGGAGGGACATGCACATAAAGGAGGAGGAGGGGAGAGTGAAAAGCAGTTGCACAGTGAGGAGGCAGCATATGACTCCTTCATTGAATCAGTGAGCAGAACACTTGAGAGCATGATGGTCAGTGTACATTTTAGTTTTTGTTAATTGGGTTAGTTTAGTTCTATCCCTTCAGCAAGATGAGCAGAATCCAAGGCCAAACACAAGCAACAAGAACTTGAGAGCAGTTATGGACAGATCTGGTCCAAAGGCAGCACAGAGAAGAGAAGCAAGACACAGCCAAAGTGACTCCTTGCCCCCACATCTTACCCTCAAATCACAGATTCTGTTACAATCAACAAGAGCAATTCTTCCGTCTTACAGTCCAGAGGTATACAAACTCATTTCTGTCCAAAATTTTGTTATAATTATGAAAATGTGTGTTCCATTATGTCTCAAATGTACTGTTCTGATGCTATACAAGTGAGAAAGTGAAAATAAAAACACATGTGTGAATCAAATACTCTTACAGTAGTAGTGATTATGTGTGAGACCTCCTACCCTTATTTAGCCTCATCTCCACTTAATTGGTCATGAGGTTAGCTTGGAAGTGCCCTGACCCTCAGTACAACTGCACATGGGTGTGCTCAGCTCTTTGAGTCAAGCTGCAATGCAATGCTGCAGAGAGAAATTGGCTCCTAGGAGGAAGCACACCTATCTCGTTTCTCACACGATCACTGGCACAGAGCCTGAGAAGAAACTGATCAAAAGTAAGTTGGTGGCATCCAGAAAGAACATCCTCAAGGGTGTCCATACTTGGACAGCACTGGCAGATTTCTTTGTACATGAGGTGGCTAGAGGCTAAATCAATAACTGCTTTCCCAAAGAGTGAAGCCTCCATTGTATGCTGTATGGTGACCACAGGCCACTTGATAATGTCTGTGTGTTCATATCCCCATACCTCCCTGCCTTCTGTGAGCTCTTCTAGGGTACGGCCATCTTGAATAGCAACATAGCGAAATAGGCAACGCACGAGAAAGTGATTGTAGCATAGGATCACTTCGAATGCATAAATGAAGTCAGAAAACGACATGGTATCGCCTCTTGCACTCTGAGGCAGGTGATCCGTTAGCTCTTCGGGAAAGTCTGGACATAGTAATCTCAGAAGAGAAAGGTAATCGCGAACGTTCATTGCAGCTCCTTTTAATGCCATTTGGGCGTAAGTTCTCCAAAACAACTTTAGGAAAGAAACACGATTGTACAGAGTTGCTGCGACGTAAGCGTATTCGCGAAACACTACGTGTGTACCAGATGTGACGCTTTCGAAGTAGTCGACCAATACATCGAGCGGCTTGTTCTCATCTTTCTTGTGCAGTACAGAGGCCACTGCATCATGTACGTAAGTCTTCAACTGTGTTTTTGCAAATACATCTCGGGCGGTAGAAGCTTTTTAGCGTTCGCTGACGCCATTTGTAGAATTGCACTTGATATTTATAAACGTTTTATTTGTTTACATACAGCCCGACGTTTCTATAACGGCATGGACTACAAAGCTGTGACTAAACTACCCTTAGACGAAGTAAATTTTGGTACGTGGCGGTACCAGACAGCCGAGGAAGAAGGCATAGCGCTCTTTCACAGGGAGGGTTCCTCGAACCTTTACGTTACGACCCATATGAATGGAACCACAACGCACCCACCGGCCACTTTCACGCTCCGCGATATTACGGCACTGGACCTCGCTCTGGTGAACAGTGTGCCGGGCGCTTTGGAGAGCATGACGGTAAGGTGTGTGTTGGAGACGGACAGTGGCGTCATTTACGAGAGCGACGCGGCAGAGAGCGGGACGGCTTGCGAGCTCACCTGCCATCTTGTGACAATGAAGGCGTCAGTCCACAGGGCGGGGAAAACTAAGAGATATACTGCTGCAGCTAAATACAGGAGACAACGCAATTATCGTACACGACCAACCTTCGCATAGGGTGGCTGGGGCCGAGCCACAACCCGCTCAACTTGACGCGCTCCCCTGCGTGGGTTTTCTATATCCCCGCGTGGCTGTATACAAGAAAGGTTAGAGTAGTTCTGGAAAAACTGTTATTGATGTACACCGTGCTTTCAGTCTTCTGGGCCTGCTGGCAGCTGTACAGGCATGTGAACATAATCCATATGACCTTCCAACCATTCATTGACCTTCTAAAGGAGCATTTAGCATCTGTCATGGAAACATTCGACACAGCATTGGTCATCATCACGGAGATATGGACACACTGGTTCAGTCCACTCAACATTTTCATGGGACAGTCCTCACACCGGTGCTGCTATCCTTGAAGTCAAGCCTTACCCCTTTCCTGGGCCTCTGCACTCTGTTGTTCACAAATATTAGCCAGTTGCTGGCCTCATCTTCACCAGTCTTGATGCTTAAAGGGGTGCTACAAAGCTTATCTGTGTTAGGTACACAATTATGGAGGGTAGTGACTCTTCTGTTTTGGCCCTTCCACCAGCTTTGCCTGTACATATTGAACTCACCCTTAGCTGTGGTGTCCCTTGATGCTAGCCGTGTCAGATTTAACTGGGTGTTGGGTATGGTCACCTCCAGCATAAAAGCCATTGGCAATGGCACAGTTAAGCTCTTCAACTATCTTGTGCGGAAGAAGCAAAGGAAAGTGCACCTGCCAAAAAACCCCAACTAGACTCTACATGGACACACCAAGAACATGGAAAACATGAGCCATATGCAGTCTTCTGAACAAGACAAATACATAACACGAAAGGGACTGCATGCGGCTGCCTATTGTGTTCGCGTGTACGGAAAGTGAGAATGTGGGTGTGTCTGTTCATGACCTTGGGCTTGGGTTTGCTTGTTTTTTCAGCATTCCGTATATTTTCTCTTTTATCCACTCCTTATTGTGCGGATGATATGTACCTGTGGAAGGTTGCAAGCTGGTCCGGTATTTTGGGGTGAGGCAAGGTGCACATCCAAGTCAGGCTGGCTTACACTAAGCAACTGAGGTCGAAGAGGTTATCAATAAACTTGAATAGCTCGCTAATGTCGTAAGTGATGGACGGGGTTTGTGGATTTAGCTGCCGAAGGTGCTCCTCATAAATCTTGCAGATACCTGCAAAAATCTTTAACCGGCGGATTTGGATGTGGTAAGAATTACCTTCGAGACATTCCTGCGCGCTTTCGTAGTCCGTGTACGTTCGCGTATCGTGACCTCTTGTAGGCTGGATTAGGAGAATAGTATGCGGCTACAAAAAGAAGCATGTGCTCAGCACAATACATCGTCTTGCTACCACCAATGCGTACCATTCCTTGTGCTCTAATTCGATAGAATTTATAGTCACGTGCCGTATATTAAATTACTATCCAATCATATGCATTGATTTGTCTCGAGTGTGTTTGGTCACTAAGAGACCCCCGCACCACTCCTGCTTTGTTGCAGGCCTACAGACCTGAAGATGGTTCACTTTGTAAGTCATAGGTGGTGGTGAAGGTAACCCACGTGTTTGTTGGGGGTAGTTATAAATTTACGAGTTAATTGAAACTATCGCTTCTCTTTATAGCCACCTCCTACGCCAATTAATGACTGGGACTCGGACGAGGAAGATGGTATTGCTGATCAAACACCACTGGTCATTGACTGGTAATATACTGGTTTAAACGGATTGTTTTATCTCTTCGACCGTCTTCCAATAGGATTAACATGCTTAACGTGAGCGTTGCTGTATCATCTCTGCCTGGTAATCGCTTCGCTGGCGCAAGAAGAAGCCTGGCAGCTGACATAGGTAATGGTTTCACCGCTCACTCCGCTCTCTTGCTCACCCGCTCTGCCACAGAGGCACTGAAAGAAGCGGCCATTCAGGACATCTTCGTACTGTGCACAGACGACGAACTGCGTTGGTGGGTGCGATACGTAATTGCTACCACGTAGCACTGATACTTTTTGTTGCTTGACAAAGGTGTAAAGTAGGAACTATGGTAGAAGAGTACAGAAAGAAAGGCTTTACAGTCCACCATTATCCTATGGTGGTGGAACCAGCTGTAGAAACGTGTGTAGACGTGCTACAAGATCTACACAGTTGTCTCCAGAAGTCAAGAAAACTCTTGTCCAGTGAGTTTCCCTTGGGACAAAAAGGAAGGTATGCAGCCAGCTATCCCTTTGTATTGCAGCTGTGTTGATGGTCTAGGGAGATCGTGCTTAATTGTAGCACTGTTGGCACTGTACATCAATGAAGACCTGTCACCATTTGTAGCCATTGAGCTGGTCAGACATGCCAGGGGTGCTGCTGCCATACAGACCATCAAGGTAGGACCATGGGCTGGTACAATGGTAAGTAGCTGAGCACCATGAACTGTGGTATTGTCCCTTTTTAGCAATACTACTGTGTTTTGGAGTTCAGAAAGAACTGGGCAGATCATGTAGTACAACAACAGTATCAAATGCAAAGTTGAACTGATCACGTTCGATGTGAAATGTATCATTTTGTTCAGTGTGTACTGTACTGTGTGTATAGACTAGGCTATTTTTGATATCATATGTCTCATTAGAACGCCGTTAAGTTTCTCCAACTTCTTGACGTCCTGGTGCTGATCTGTGCGGTACTTTACGCACTACAACAGCCAATCACACAACAGCGCGCCGCATAAAAACAACTTACTTGTTTGTCGTCTGTCATTTTGAGAACCAGAGTACCATCGCAGTGTCTGTATTTCACTACAAAGCGCACCTACAGTAAAAAGGTCTAAAACTCGTGTGCGAATTTTCATTATACAATTCAAATTACCTTCCAAGGGTCTTGGCTGTAGAGCTTTTCAGCCGCTTTGGCAAATTCTTCCCAGGTTTTCATGTAAGTCATTGTCAATGTTGAACTGATTATTAACTTCGGATTGGGCTATAATTAGAATGACCAGAACAGCTAGAAGACGCACGAAAAAGTCGTTTCTCCCAGAAACATCGTTTTCAGAAATGGTAGCCCACCAAGATAAAACAAATAGTGATGCTCTATCAAATGGCCAAAAGGGTGTAGAAGGTGATGATTACTGTACACTGTATCAACTGAATACTTGCAGTGTATTGAGATAAATCATGCACATCGATCAGGCAATGATGGGAAAGGTGGAAAAGAGTCCCCGTTGAAGCCGAAGATGCAAAAAGAGTTGAAAAAGACGGATGTGAAGAACAAGAAGAAGAAATTGGTTAGAATGATTAATGAGAAATACACTGTAAACCCTGCACCTAGTCTGAACGAGGAACAAACGAGCGGCATTAAAGTTGACCCTACAAAAAGCAAGCACGCAACTGCAAAGAAAAAGCGTTGTCGCTTCTGTCGAAAAGTCGGCCACGTCATGGAGAAGTGCCGAGAATGGACAGACAAATCGAAGATATGTTACAAATGCGGTTCAGGGGAACACAACGTCAGTGACTGCAAGACCACCGTACCCCCAGGTACATTATAGCGCTCATTAAGTGTCGTGGCTACTGTCATTATTCGCCAACAGGTCACTACCCTTTTGCCAAGTGTTTTATATGTGGAGAGATTGGTCATTTGTCTAGAACCTGTTCACAGAACCCCGTGGCTTGTACCCAGAAGGTTGGAGCTCATCTCTCCCAGCATCACTAAGCTGCCTCTCCCTTCTGCAGGGGGAGGATGCTGGCACTGCGGCTCTGTGGAACATTTAAGAACCAACTGCCCACAGCACTTAAAACAGTTGCAAAATGCACCATCACCAGCTGTCATACAAGGTTGGCATGTGTTACACATAATGTTGGATGTCTTACACTGTGCACCTTCAGCTAGGAGCTCAACAGTGATGCAAAGTGCAGATGCAGAAGACTCCATCTCCGTACCCAGTACTGACACCAGTCACAAAAAAACTGCTTCCAGACACAAAGTGGTCAAATTTTAAAACTTCTTTTTCACCACCCTTCCATTAATGTGTTGAAGATGTAACATGCTACTACTGTCAAAAAGTTAGAAAGAGCCACCTTTTCTAGGTCCAAGCCTTGTGCGGTCCACACGCAAGTGTACTGCTGTTTTCTGTTCCACTTTGTCAGCCACCATTGTAGCTTCACGACGCGGCACAGAACTCTTAGGCTGGTTTGTCTTGGAACCCCTTACAACCACCAACCGCGACCTGACGTCTGGTTTCACCTTGCTCCTTTTAGCCTCAACTGTGATGTCTCTGGTTACTTTGCCTTGCTCTTGCAATGCATCCTTACCACCTGATCGATCAAGACGCTGAAACACCGACTGACTGTTCTGCACCACCCTGGAGGCATCCAGTCCCCCCCTGGAGTGCAACCCTGTGGAAATGGACAGGCCCGTGATCTCCCAACTAGTGCAGTGTTTTCTCACCTGCTGCCTCCAGTACTCTCTGACTGAAGAAGGTACCTGTACTCTGCTGATGGGGACTGAGAGCTGCCGGTGAGCCACTCCCCCCTGCAGGTGTCACAACCTTTCTCGTCTGCTTGGGAGGGCACACCTCCTCGTCACTCCGAGAGCTTTCTATCTCATCTGCATACATGCCTCTCTGCCCAGATCATAATGACATAATTGTGTGCACGTGCACCCACACCATGAAGATATATATGCAAGGCACACACATGACAAATTACCTTTCTTCGTATTCTACTCTCATATGCTGCTGTGGTGTACTCCTCAGGATAGCGATTCTGTGGCTACACAATAATTATAATCATATTAAAGTTAGTTATCAAGGAATAGATGCTACTTCTCTTACTAACCTGTGCTACATCTAAGGCTACATCGAAACGTAGTCCTGATGATTTACTGGCCATCAAGATCTGGTCTGATCTCAAAGTGCCGTGGTGGACAGAAGTGTTAACAACAGGATGGTACCTCTCCACATCTCCCACACCCTGCCCCTGCCCAGGCTCATCGGGTCTGTGGGAGGTTGGTGGCGGCATGATCTCGTTATGGCTCTCTTCGGCCCAGGCATCAGAGGCCATTGAGCTGTCGCCCACTGGGAAGGGGGCTGAACTAGTCAGTGGATGGTGCACATGTGGCCACTTACAAAGATCTTGTTCACGTGCTTGTCCTGACACCATGGTTGTAGATACTGCTGGAATCTGAGCAACAGCTGAAGCAGCATCGCTATTGGTTGGCCCAAACTTTTCTTTCCTCTTCAGCTCCTACTAGGAAGAAGTCACGTGAACAGCATTTTAACAGTGAGCGGGGGTTGCACGAGCGGCTGGCGGCCCCACACCTGGTTGTACACTTTTCTGGCATGCTTCAGGATGCTGATGATGTCCCCCATCACTTTATGCCCATATCCAGCAGGATCTCCTAAAGGTGGGTATCCGGGAATACAGAACGCGCCACACGTCTGGATGACCGGACATTGTTTAAGTCGAGTAACATGTCTCTCGTAATGCGGTTCTCCTCAAAGATGCCTGCGTAACTAATACAGAGATGCTGTCAAGATTCGTATATCCATATAAAAGCTGGTTACCTCTTCACGGCTGCAGACGGAATGCCTGCATCCTTGAAGAACTGGATCCAGAAACCTAACAAATTAAAGACAATACTGTTACGCCAACTGGTGCGCACCAAAATAGTGAAGACGTTCGACTGAAGGGCTATTGTGCTAAAAGCTATACATATTAAGGATGTAATCGATATTCGAACACAAAATACATAGACGATAGAAAAGCGAACACTTACTACTCATCAGCTATCCCCCAAGTGTTTGGTACACCCTACAAATCCTCAAGCGCATGCGTTGTTATCTGTCATATTAAAACACATCTGGGCACGAGTCATTTATGCCCCACCCCACAGTAATACGTGCCGTTAGCGAAGCCGCTAATAAGACGAATTCACGAAAACACATAACAGAATGGTGCATCTACATGAAAACAACGTCGTCTGTTGGTAATGTCAGCAATTACTCCCATAAATATAATACCTTGGTGCCATCAATTCAACGACTCGAGATTGAAGGCCTCGAGATTCCAAATGCTAATATTAGACCTACTGCCGCCACTACAATTACAGCTGCAAATAACATCCGTTTATTTGAAAATCTGTGTAACGAAGGATGTGGACGTCACACACGTCGTAAGCACCCAGCATCGTCTAACCTTTGAGCATCCCCGCCGTCAGATTGAGTGGTCTCAATAGCCTCTGTCGGAACGGAAACCGGTGATTTTTGTTCCTTTAACATCTGGAACGGCAGAAGGTTATTATGAATTAAAATTGAGACGGAAGAAAATGGTAAACCTTTTCTATCCGTGCTTCGGCTCCCGTTTCTACAACCATCTTTATTACGTCCCCAGTGTCTTGAAAGCATCTTACTGCTTCCCTGTGAGACACCTGACGAAGACTAGTCCCATTCACTTCTAGAATCTTGTCTCCTATTCGTAACGTTCCGTCCTTGGCGGCAGCTCCATTGGGTTTGATAGTCGTAACGAAAATGCCAGGATCGGTTCCAATGTGTACGTTATCGATTCCTCCACGAATATTAAAGCCTAGTCCTGAAACAGATTTGAATACCTATCCTTCAAAGCACCGTGCCTACCTGATTGTCCCTTGCGCAACTCTATTTCTACGATCGTAGGCGCTGACGAAGCCATGTCCAACCGCTAATGTTCTAAATAATACCCACTGAAGTCACAATTAATATTATCCACGATGTGCGCAATGCTCAATGCTTCGGGGAGTAACCGCTCTCTTATAACTTCATTGTGGCGCGCTTCGCACATGGCATTCAATGTAAAATACAACTGTATCAATAACAAAAACTACTGTATCAATAACAAAAATTCAAACTACCCCCTTGCCCAAGAGTCCATAGCACTGTGTACACACTCAGTTGTCCACGTCATTCTTCTGTTCAGCAGGTGAAGGACTGCGAGAGTGCATTGCATTATCTGATGCAGGGCTTTTCCTCGGGGATGCCGAATTCCGTTTGGAACCACTTCGAGATCTACTCCTCCGAGGACTTGGGGACCTGCTTGGTTGGGGGCTACGTGATGCAGACCTGCTACGCGATTGTGACTTGCTCTGATCTTTTTTTTGTGTTTTCCCCATCTTGCTGGGCAGGCTTTGGGGAGTTCTTCTCCCTAGAGGCACTCCTGCTACGAGACCGGCTTCTGTTCCTCTCATTTGACCTCTCTTCGGCCTGTCCCTTCTCTTGGCCCTCAGCGGGAGGGTTAGCTTCACTTGCAGCACCTTTGTCACTGGTGGGCTCCTTTGAGCGAGGAGATGACCTCTTTGGGGAACGACTTTTGCTTCGTGATCTCGATCTTGACCTTGAATGGGATCTTGAGTACCTGCAAATGATTGACAAAATAGTTTTTTTTTTTTTTTAAAACACATGAATTTCTGTGTACTTCTTTTTAGAAGATCCCTTCGAGTCCTCTATAAGCCGCAGCTTGCGTCCCTTCAGCTCCACACCGTCTAACTTCTTCATGGCATTCTTCAAGTCATCATGGCTAGCGTACTCCACAACACTGTAGCACACAAGCTGATAGAGGACCAAAGATGCAGACCAAAGCTTACCCCTCTCCAACACGCTGCTTGTGGGCATCAGCATACGTGATCTCTCCAGCCTGCCTCATGAAGTCCTTCAAGTCCTGAAACCAGCAGCAATGATGAACAAACATCTAACAATGCTTTAAAAAGGAACTACAATTCATTAATATACTCTCATAAAGATCTCAAATGAATCTAGCCTTCACTTTACATCTCAAACCCCATATCTCAACACACTTACCTTTAAAAGGGTTAGGGGTGGGACAGAGGGGATGGTTAAAAGAAATAAAGCGTGAAGAGAAGAATGTAAGATGAAGGAGTTAAGAGATGGAGGTCAAGAGAGGCAGTTTCAAACTAAGCAGTGGTCCTGTACAACATGCTTAATATTCACATTTCTCAAAGCACACACACACAAGCACCTTTTCTGAGTGCAACTTCCGTCAGTTCCCTCACTAAGCCAAACTTTCGTTGGGGATGGGGACCCGGCTAGCCCACACACGCACGGCAACTTGTATTGCTACCCACTGGCCTAGTCAATCGTCAGGTTAGCAGCAGATTAGGTTTAGATCATAGGAGGTTGGACGATGGGGGAAGGGTAAAGGTGTGGGGTGTAGGGGGGCCATGACTGAGTCTGGATGCACGCCAGGGACACAAGAGGGAGCACCAGCCCATCACAGAGCCAACGCATGCCTTCCAACGCAGGCAAGAGGTGCAGTCAGTCAACACAGGCACTGCACAGTACAATGAATAGGCACAACGGTAAACAAAGGCAATCAAAGACAATTTTTTAGAAGAGAAACACAGGTCCCATCTTTGGATGGGCATGATTCCCCACACCTCACCTGCCAGCTGACGCGACTTGAGATGTTCTCCACAATGAGACGATGGTCTGTGCGAGTGGGAGGTCCGAACCTGGACAAACGAGAGAGGGCAGGGTAGCACACCCTATCTGAAGTAGGATACATGATGGCCCAGGTACTGTCCATGGGAGCAGATCAATACGTACTTATTCAACCATGTAGGGTCTCTGACAGGTAGGTAGGCACACACACACACACACACACACACACACACACACACACACACACACACACACACACATACACACACACACACACACACACACACACACGGCGGGCTAATGAATGCCATTGCGCGCGTGCGCGCTAGAAAAACGAAACGATCCCACAGCCCCTTACCCTTTCCGACCGCCCCGTTCCCTGTCGTCTCCTCGATGGGAGCCACCACCTCTGTAACTCGAACCCCCGCCCCCTCTCGAGTGCTCAACATCACCCTAAAGAATGAAACAATTTGGTTTAAAAAAATAAATAAATCAAAACTTGACACACTATTACCTTTCGCCCAAAAGCTCGCGTCCATTTAGCTCATATACTGCGTCTTCGGCGTCTCTGGAATCTTCAAATTCCTTAAATAAATCGGTGCGTAGTTTGAGAAGAGTGTACATGTATTCGAAATCACCTCTTACCACAAATCCAAAGCCGTTTTTTAAATTTATATCTTTGATACGCCCAAATCCACGGAAGAAGCGCTCGACATCCTTTTCTCTTGCCTGATAGCTCAAACGACCAAGATAAACTCTACTCATCTTCCGGCAAACTTGAACACCACCCCACAAGCAACTCAGCCCGCTTTTATTACCGTATATTCTTAGTAATTTCGTGATCTCGTGCTCTTTCTGCAAGACAAATTTCAGTTGGCAAATATGAGTCGCGTCTATCTCGGGCGACTTAGCTTTCAAGCTAGAGAAAAGGATGTGGAACGTTTTTTTAGAGGTTTTGGACGCATTCGAGATATAAACTTAAAAAATGGTTTTGGATTCATCGTAAGCCGCCATGTTGCATGTCCTTCAAAACGTGGGATTATTTTGGAAACCATTTTTTTTTTCTCTTGCAAAGGAATTCGAAGATTCCAGAGACGCTGACGATGCTGTCTATGAACTGAATGGAAGAGAACTACTGGGAGAAAGGTAAGGAGCAGGATTATCCGCTTCTCGTTTTCTTTCTCTTTCTCCTATATCCTTTCTATCACTGATATTTCCCTCACACTTTTCCTCTTTACGGGCGTTACGTCTCTCCCTCGCCCTAGGGTAATAGTGGAACACGCTAGAGGAGGAGGTGGTTCCGGCTATAGAGGGGGGAGCAACTCCCGTTCTGGTGGAGACAAAGACAAAGGGGGACGAGGGTAGGCAATTCTGTGTTAACAGAATCGGCGATGTACACAGCATTTAGCACGTGCTCTAGAGAAGAGATGCATACACCCGTACCATTCACGCATTCTTTTGTCGTGTATTGCTATGGCAGGGGCGCCCCGCTTGGATGGATAAGTAAGTGTACGGGTCTGCCGTTCGCCACCCTAGAATGCCAAGATGGTCAGGTGGGGTAACACGTGCTCACACGTTTCACGCTTTCCCTTGGTACCAGATACGGACCTCCGGCACGAACCGAACACCGACTTATTGTGGAGAATATCTCAAGTCGTGTTAGCTGGCAGGTAGGCTCTACAGAGGATTTTGGTATTCCAACCATTTTTTTCCAATCTTGTTTTTTGTGGTTAATTTAAGTGTATCTTTACGTTGTGCCTATTCATTGTACTGTGCAGTGCCTGTGTTGACTGACGCACCTCTTGCCTGCGTTGGAAGGCATGCGTTGGCTCTGTGATGGGCTGGTGCTCCTCTTGTGTCCCTGGCGTGGTGTCTCTGGTCCCCTGTCCTTATCCAAATACAACCAACCTGGTCTTATCTAACCTAATCTGCAGCAGCTAGGCCAAAGGGGTAGTGAGTACATTGGCGACACTGCAGCGTGCGTGGGCAATGGGTCCCAGGCCAAGAGGTGTGGCTTGACCTAGTCGTTCAGGAGATGCACTTTAAAGTGTTCTCATACGTGTGAGATGCTACTTTCATATTGCTGTAGTTTGTGATGGTATCTATTCTCTTTTGGCATTTTTCAGTTGCGTTGAGTATCCTTAGTTGTCACTAACCGTTACTGATCTCATAAGTTATAAAATTGGTTATTAACTACACTGGGCCTCCTGAAATCACTTGGCTACTGTTTTGTGGCTGCTTGCTGCTGGTTTCAGGACTTGAAGGACTTCATGAGGCAGGCTGGGGAGATCACGTATGCTGATGCCCACAAGCAACGTGTTGGAGAAGGGTAAGTCGTTTTTCCCCCAACTCTGCCTGGAGCACTGGTAAATAGTTATGTTATCTGGACCTTAGTGTTGTGGAGTACGCTAGCCATGATGACATGAAGAATGCCATGAAGAAGTTAGACGGTGTGGAGCTGAAGGGACGCAAGCTGCGGCTTATAGAGGACAGCAAAAAAATCAAGGAAGAGGTTAGCAGTTTACAAGTCATAAAGATCGTTTTACTTTTATTGAACCTTGACATCAGGAGTTACTCCAGGTCTCGTTCGAGGTCTCGGTCACGATCAAGGTCACGTCGTGGCAGCAGGTCTAGGAGCAGGTCTCCTAAGCGGAAATCCCGCTCCAAGGAAGGTTCAGTGGAGCGCAAAGAGACCCACAACAATGGCTCTGATAAGAAGTCGGATAATACCATGGAGAAGGGTAAGGAAGACCAGGCGGACGTTAAGCAGGAGAAGGACAATGGGAAGGTTAGGGGCAGAAGTAAGTCAGCCAGCAAAAGCCGTTCCAGGAGTCCTTCAAGGGAGAAAGGCTCCCCAAAGACAACCGAGGCTGCATCTGCCATTCCTGCTGCAAAAAGTCCAAGCAAGTCACGTTCACGCAGCCCGTCGATGTCACGAAGTCCAGAGCAGAACAGGTCACGAAGCCGTTCCAGGGAGCATTCTGCCCAAAGGAAGAGTCCCTACACCTCAAGATGATGACATGAACTCTCGCAGTGCATCTCCTGCGGCACACGTGAACGGACCTGAAAACTAACAACTTTCCTTTTGTATCGGGTCATGCGTATGGTCATCACTGTTGCTTACAACCGTTTATTGCGCATTTATTCTTTAATTAACGTGGAGTTAGCTACATACGCGTATAGTCAAGTATGATAGAATATAGAGTGTACAGGGGTTTGTTAGAGGTTGCTGGACGTAACAACGACTTGAAGGTGACGGTTATCCAGATTCTAAAAGGTGTGGCAATAACTGGAACTGCAGTATTTCTCGGCGGCTTGTTCCTCGGACCTCTCAGCTTGGCCGCGGGGGGCGCTATTGGTGGCGCCATTGCTTACGCCGCTGCAAGTCCGTATAAGCATATACAACAGGTTCTGAAGGAGATGGACGAGAAGAAAAGGAAGGTGTTGGCTGAAGCTGCAATCTCTGAAGCAAAGAGTATTGGAATAGATTTGTCATCTATCGCTATTGACTCATTGGACCACGGCCGTGTCGCGTAAGATATTGGTTAAAGCGTTGAAGTGTTGTGGATACAAAGTGGCCTGAAATAATACAACACTTAGCAAACCAGTGAAACTGATGTACATTGCCGCTAAGTTGTGATTTCTACATACTGCATTTTGCAATAAGTTGTATGAAACCGTTAGTACCCTTATTTGAGTGAATAAAAAAAAAGTTTTCAAGCAAATTAACAAGTATGCATGTTTAACTATGTTTTTAAAAAGCCAGCTATAAAAATGAATGTGACGTCATGATTGAGTGCGTTATATGAAATGAGTGCCGCCGTACAAGTGACGGTGGTTGTGTTCAAAGGTCTGCTGAATGTAGCGGGAAAGAACGACGACTTGAAAGTGACGGTTACGGAGGTTTTTAAAAGGGACAGCAGTAACAGCAGCTGCGACCCTGTGTGGTGGCTTAATCTTAGGCCCTCCCGGTCTTGCTGTCGGTGGCATGATAGGCGGGTACTGTAGCGTATGCCATGTCCAAACCATACAAGCCAGTAGGTCAGATCTTGAACGAGATGAATGAGCGGGCAGAGGCAGCAACTGGTGGAAGCAGCCGTCAGTGAAGCTAAGAAGTTAGGAATAGACCTGTCGGCTGTCGCTGTTGACATTTTGGACTCAACTGTAGCCCGTACGATATTGGCAGAAGCGCTTAAATGTTGCGGGTATAAAGTGAATTAAAATATTATGTATTTGTAATTGTGCAGCCGATCTGATTGTGCAGATTATATTGAGAGCATTGTATCTGAGATCTAACGCGGATGGGACTTTCCCCATCAACAGGTGGACAAACTGACCCATAATGTGTGTGTGTGTGGTGTGTGTGTGTGTGTGTGTGTGTGTGGTGTGTGTGGTGTGTGGTTGCGTGGTTTTTGGTGTTTGGCATGTGCATCAAGTGTGTTTTTGTGCGTTGTAACCCATGGTCACGCCCACTCTTTTTCATCGTACTGTAAGGGTCGTACCCAAGATTGGGGCTCGAAGTCTTTCCGCAATCCGCACCCAGCCTTCATGGTTTTTAAAATCCCCAGCAAAGTAGCCAGAGTGGGTTGGAGCCCGAAGCCAAGATGGATGGGTGTGGTCTCTCACTTCAGCTAGGAGTCTTGGGGAGCGCTGAAGACCAAGCCAAGGTGCTTTGAATTAATCATAACCTTCGATTAGATTTATAGACCTTCCATGTACCGATCCCGTAATCTGACTACGTCATGTCACAATATTATTTAATACACGTCCGCCATGTTGATGCACAGAAAAGGACACGTGAAGTATGATTATGTCTGAGTCATGGACTCATGGTACAATTTTGTTTTCTTACCTTAGTTATATCATTATACCTTGTCTATTTTTTATTTATTTTGGGGGGGGAGGGGGGTAAAAAAGTGAAGCCATTGCAACAACTAGGTCGCGTTAGCACCAACATACTAAGTCACGTGCTAAACGGGGACCAAAATGTCCGATGCTAATTACAAGTTCCTAGCTCCCACCACCCAACCCGGATAAACTGAGCCCTCGAGATGCCAGGGAAGTGATTGGCCGCAACGGCTATTACGGTCCGATCATCAGGGTTCTGCAAGGGGTACAACCAAACCAACATCGCAATCACTTCCGTCAAAGCTTGCTAACGAGTTTCGAGAGTTTTGCAGACCAAAACAGCGGGTTCCATTGCCCATACTCTACTGCAGCCAGCCAGGAGAGTTAGGCGCGCCCCCTCTGGCGGGTGGCTCTGATTATACGGTACGTGATAGATGTGTAGTTCGCAACCTCACCTTATATATGTGCCGTATAGGTCTGTAGTTCCCCGGTATATCATCTTCAAGCAAAGGCAGGCAAGTGGAAGACTGCCTCGAACCTTTGGGGTTTGCGTGGGACGACTATGTCACGTTCTATTAGGGTGCAGTTTCTCTTTTGAGAGTGCGTTGACAGATGGCGGCATTGGGGTCCGCAATATGGCGTCGGGCAAGAAACGTGTCCATGTACAGGACGAACGTACGCTGTTCTCCCGTGGGCAGTTTCGACTGCAACATGGTGGTCTCCATGCGACCGATGCCCCTAGACCTCGTTGCCAAGGCCGTTGCCATCACGGCCGCGTGTCCGGGAGCGCACGGAGCACCAGTCCACATAGGCGACCCGGCTCGACTCGGTGTCGCGAATATATCCGAACCGGACTTCGGTGATCCCACGGAAATCAAGGAAGGGGAAGTCCCCGTGTTTTGGGCTTGCGGAGTCACAGCTGTAGAAGCTATAAAGTCAGCCAGTGAGTTATTATTCTGATGGCCTTACCATATGTTTATAGTCTCCCCTCTCCTTCCTCACCTCCCCTCGCCTCCCCTTTCCTTCCCTCTCCTCCCCTCACCTCCTCTTTCCTTCCCTCTCCTCCCCTCTCCTTCCCTCTCCTCCCCTCTTCTTCCCTCTCCTCCCCTCTCCTCCCCCTCCTTCCCTCTCCTCCCCTCTCCCTCTCCTTCCCTCTCCTCCCCTCTCCTTCCCTCTCTTCCCCTCTCCTTCCCTCTCCTCCTCTTACCTCCTCTATACACCTCTATACCTGAGCTAGCATTTACACACTATCCAGGATCTATGTTTATATCGGACATAAAGTTGGAATTATTGTCACTTCCATCGCAGGACGACTATCCCACTGTTGTCCCCATCTCCAAGCCTTGTGCTCCTTTGTTTGCATCCGTCCTGACACACAGAGCGTGCTGCAAGATCCGGCTCCTGGAGGACGCCATCTTGGATGACCCAGGAGGACGAGGGGTGCCTCACCTGGTACAGAGGGAAGACCTCCTCAAGGCATGTCTGACCCTCTCCCCGCCACCAGCGTGGCCATCACCACAGGGTTCCCATGCCTGGTCCAGTACGAGCAGAAACAGGAGACAGACGGACTGCCAGGTGCCCTGGCCATTGCCCAGTCCCTCCTGGCTGTCGGCAAAAAGGTGACCTTCATTTCCGACACGTCAACCAAAACTGTTTTCCAGTCGTGTGTGGCTTGCATGGTAGCCAATGGGGCACTGAGCAGTACCGTGGAGGTTCTGTCTTACCCTGAAGTGAAAGAGCTGTACTCCCACGTGCGTTCACCCTTTGACTGTCTTCTTGCCATTGAGCGGGCAGGGAGGGGAGGGGACGGTCGCTACCACACCATGAGGGGTGTGGACATATCAGAGTTCTGTGAACCAGTGGACGATCTCTTCGTGAATGCGCAGTGTGACCCAGCTGTGACCACAATTGGCGTGGGAGACGGCGGGAATGAATTGGGAATGGGAAAGGCTCGGCCACTGGTGGAGAAGCACATTTCCCACGGTCAAGTTATTGCCTGCGCAGTGAGCTCAGACTTCCTGGTGTGTGCCGGTGTGTCCAACTGGGGAGGCTATGCTGTAGCCGGAGGTCTTTGTGTAGTTAGAAATTGTCCAACTCACCAGAGGTATGTAAGCCATGCAGTTGGAACAGTTCAGGATCCCCAACCACTTTCGGTGGATAGTTTTCTACCAACTAATGACCAGGTTAGCATGAGTTTCAGCATTTACTCCTTCACAGTTGTGCATGTCTCCCCTCCAGACAGCTGAGCTGCTTCGACACATGAACACTCTTGGCATTCGAGACGGGATCACACACTCGCTAGACCAGAGCGTAGATGGCTTGCCCCTCCAGACACATCTCCACAAATTACAGCAACTTCGAGACATCGTCATTGCCCAAAACTAACTCTGGTTGTCAGTCACTAGTTAGTAAAACAGTTATTAAATCTGCATTTGCAATTACATATAAGGTGAAAAAGGGACAAAAAAAAAGATGAAACAGAAAGCATCTCAAATAATAGATCAGCATATGACGTAACATAGCTCTTGATATCTCAGGTCTCAGAAAGACAACATCACGTGGAAAGGAAGCGTGTCATTGTTTCTGAACCCCATCCGGAAAGGTTATTGGTCACACCTCCTGTCAGCTTCACAAACATGGTGATGTCCAAAGGTTCCGTGTCATTTCTCAGTGAGAGCCAGATATTTGCTCCTATGAACTCGTGGACAATCTTGAGGTCGGCAGAGAGGCAGGAGAAGAGCAGTTTCTCCTCCTCGTGGTCAATCCTTAGCTGCTTGGATTCCCAGTTCACGTTCCAGGATTTCATGGCGCTGTACCTCCAAGTCTTCTTGTGCTCCTTTGTGGCCAAGTCAATCAGGATCAACCGATTATAGGCAATGCCAAGAAGCTCCTGAGGTTAAAATAGCATTCATGTGAACTACAAAGCCTTTGATTATCTCACTCCTTGCATACAAAAGTAAACATTTATCTTATTTTTTTTTGCTTTGAGAAAAAGTGCCTGTCTTTTTCATAAGTACTTAATTAATGCTGCTTATTAATGCTGACCTCTTTCTTGGAGCGGCCAATTCTGACCAGGAAGTAAACAATGCCAAAGTCCTGCAGGGCTTGCCAGTTTCTGATGTACTGAAGCTTGGCGTCAGTGGCTGCCAGATTGAGCATCGTCGAGTGTGCCTCCAATATCTGCCTGGCAATCTGTAGAGGGTGTGGCAAGTGTTCTGATGAAAGTGTGCAATGGACTAACGCCACAATTATACATATAGTATCATCCATCTGGCTATTATGTCCTCCATCTGGCTATTATGCCCTCCATCTGGCTATTATGCCCTCCATCTAGCCACTATGCCCTCCATCTAGCCACTATGCCCTCCATCTGGCCACTATGCCTTCCATCTGGCCACTATGCCCTCCATCTGGCCACTATGCCCTCCATCTGGCCACTATGCCCTCCATCTGGCCACTATGCCCTCCATCTGGCCACTATGCCCTCCATCTGGCCACTATGCCCTCCATCTGGCTATTATGCCCTCCACCTGGCCACTATGCCCTCCATCTGGCCACTATGCCTTCCATCTGGCCACTATGCCTTCCATCTGGCCACTATGCCCTCCATCTGGCCACTATGCCCTCCATCTGGCCACTATGCCCTCCACCTGGCCACTATGCCCTCCATCTGGCCACTATGTCATCCATCTGGCCACTATGTCATCCATCTGGCCACTATGCCCTCCATCTGGCCACTATATCCTCCATCTGGCCACTATGCCCTCCATCTGGCCACTATGCCCTCCATCTGGCCACTATGCCCTCCATCTGGCCACTATGCCTTCCATCTGGCCACTATGCCCTCCATCTGGCCACTATGCCCTCCATCTGGCCACTATGCCCTCCATCTGGCCACTATGCCCTCCATCTGGCCACTATGCCCTCCATCTGGCCACTATGCCCTCCATCTGGCCACTATGCCCTCCATCTGGCCACTATGCCCTCCATCTGGCCACTATGCCCTCCATCTGGCCACTATGCCCTCCATCTGGCCACTATGTCATCCATCTGGCCACTATGTCATCCATCTGGCCACTATGCCCTCCATCTGGCCACTATGCCTTCCATCTGGCCACTATGTCCTCCATCTGGCCACTATGTCCTCCATCTGGCCACTATGTCCTCCACTGATCCCACCTTCAGTCACACCCAACTAATCTCCTATGTCCCTCCTCCCCAGTCTTACCTCCTTCGACTTCTTCTTTTTCAAGATTCGGGGACTGATAAGATCAGCTGGTTGCAACTCCTCCTATTAATGATGTCATACATGAAGCTGAGGTAACCACACCCACACTACAGCCAGTCCCTGCACACAGGTAACCACACCCACTGCACACAGGTAACCACACCCACTGCACACAGGTAACCACACCCCTGCACACAGGTAACCACACCCACTCACATCACTACGAGGTACAGAGCCTCCATCAGATTTGTTCTGCAATGCAATGAAACCTTTAATGCTCTGTAGCTCCTGCTCGTAGCCATGTTTGGACAGGGGTTTTCCCTTCATCACCATCCTGCAGCCAGCCATCCAAGAAGCATACTCCTCACCCTTGACAGGAAGTGGGAGGAGATGGGTGTGGTCAAAGAAGAAAACCACCAAAAGCACACTTACAGTGTCAAAAGTGAGACGCAGTTCACCTGTTTCATCTGAACTTGGCAAAATGATATTCATTCCAAATTTCTTCTTACTAACATCTACATCTGGTACTGCCTCAGATCCTACAGAGAGTCAGTTGTTGATAACAAAAGTGCAAAAAAATGATGTACTAGCCTGTCAGTGTGAACTTCTGGATGGGGGCTTCGCCAGTATTGAAGGACTGTTCGTCTTTGAAGTAACTCAGAGTACTACCTGTGTGTGAAGAAGAAGACGGCCATAGTGGATGTAACCATACCCAAACAATAATACCTGCCTTTAAGCAAGAAGAACTGAGTCTTGGAGCCACGGAATGTTAGCTTAGTAGGCCTGGTATGTGTGTGTGTGTGTGTGTGTGTGTGTGTGTGTGTGTGTGGTGTGTGTGTGTGTGTGTGTGTTTGAAAAGGCACAACTGGTGTCATCAATGCTTGCACACTTATAAACACTTGCTTTGTGAACTTGATATAGCCAGTGAGTTGCAGCGTTGGGCTATCACCCTAAATAGAGCACAGTAACATCATGTGCATCATCAAGTGCCCCTCCCTCCCACTCACCCCTCCTCCTGCAGTGTCCACCTGACCTAGCTGAAGCTGAAAGGTCAAAGGGGAGCCTAAAACAATGCATATTGTAGCCTCAATAAAGCCCACCTGCAGAGTGTTCAGAGCCGCATCAATGTCAGTCACAGATGTGTCTGTGGATGCAGTGGCCTGGGCCAGAGGCCGTGCAGAAGTGGTAGAGGACGCTGAGGCAATGTTCACCTGGAACTGTGGTGTGGAAATGGTGTAAATATGCAAAAGTGCCAACTCACCAATCTTACACAATCAGGTTTATACAGCAAATTCCATGCCTCCCCCCAACCCACACATCCTCCCACCCACCCCCACCCACCTACACATCCCCAACACCCACCTGCAGTGCAGCAAAAGCATACGCCTCCTCCTCAGTACAATCCACTTCTTCTGTGAGAATAGACCATTTGGCTTGTTCGTACAGCTCACTTATACGTCTCTCGTCAAGCTGATAGGGAAGGATACCTGTTACATCAGCCTACATCAAGACCCCGCCACTACTCTACCCAGACCATTGTTTCCACAACACCCCACCCACTGCACATTCTCCCTCCCTCCCAAATCTCCCTCCCCTTGCATCTATCCCCTCCATATCCCCCTCACCCTTGCATCTATCCCCATGAATGAGTAGTACTTGAACCTCATGTACAGAAGGTCCCCCTCTTTGACATCCTGCTCGTACAGTGTCTTGGATGAGTCCAGCCATCTTGAGTGAGACCAAAGGAAGATGACATGACTGCGAGGTACGTATGCACACACACCCACACCCCACATACACCAAACACCACACATAAAACACCAAACACACACATCACCGCCCCAAGGTACGTATGCACACACACCCACACCCCACATACACCAAACACACACACATAAAACACCAAACACACACATCACCACCCCACACATCACTCAAGGTTCAATGGCAAAGACTATGGCCTCTTTATTCATGGTAGCCCATACATGGAGTGGCCAACAGTTGAGTGTTGACAAACACAGATTCCTCCTCCCACCTACACGCCCAACACACACACCTACACACGACTGACACTTCTAACACCACACTGTGATGACAACACACAAACACACCCACACACACCAGCACACACACACACACACACACACCAGCACACATACACGCACACATACATACACACACCCCAACCACACACACACACACACACACACACACACACATACACACACACACACAACAACCACCCACACACACACACACACACACACACACCCCACACACACACACACACCACCACCACACACACACACAATGCAACACTTACAGGCCATTTATGTAGCACTTTTCTGTCATGGTACGTTGGAGTTTCTCAGAAAAGAAGCCTCCATCTGGAGCCTCTCCAATATACACGGCTAACACTCCTGGTCCAGCATCCATTGACTTCTGGCCGGTCAGGGCAAGGGTCGGTAGCTTCTTTCGCTTGGAAGCCGGACTCCCAGGAGGCGTGACACTATCCACAGAATTGTGCTCGTCCCCCGGCTAGGAGTCCCGTCGCGGGATTTGCCCCCACCAGCAGCGCCAAGGGGACGACTCGCCGCCTTTTTCGCGATGCCTGTAAGCTTTGCGTAGTTTTCCTTGTCCATAGGCGAACGCAGCAGTGACAGCTCCTCTGGGTGTCTGATATTCATCTCCCTGCATATCTCGGCCACAGCAAAGAAGGTCATAACAGCGAAGTTCACTCGCACCTGGAATTGCCGTTTGTCCGGCATTTCGATCATCACGTTGCGGTGGACTGGTACGAACTCCAACTTGATGTCCGCCTGGATGCCGTAGGCGTACAGGCTTTGACGCGGCTTGTTCAGCCATATCCCCTTCTCCGGCCACCACAGCGCGTAGTCCGACCAATCAGCGTCACCTGCGTCATTATACCATGCATAGACTCGTTAACAACCGACACCGACATTAAGGTGTGGCGCCAAAACCACACTAGTCTTTTAGGTGGTCTGTTTGGTATGCGATTAAAGCCCAAACGAACAAATATGTAGCACAAAGCGTCTGCGCACAACACAAAGAGCCCTCTCTAGCACCAGCGCTCACCTAGTTTAGTAGCAATTTTGATCATGACAGCGGCTACGCTTTCGCTGCTCGTGACACGAATGGTCCTGTGTACCCCGATCTGGGGTACGCTCACCACCAAGTCCCAGTCGAGTTCTTTGCGATCTTCGGAACCTTCCGCCATATTCTAAATGCTAATTAAACGCCTTTGTGGTGTTCGGTCTGCCCTTTTCCTAAGAGACAAAAACGAAACCTCCGTGCTAGAAAAGTGCCGTCATGGGCGTCACAATTTTAAATTCTCACGTGACCACCACCAAGGACTTTTAAAAGCACGTGACAAATGAGTTATTATGATATGAAAAGAAATATAAACACAAAAATAGTTTTTCGCGTTATCGTTCAGACGTTTCCATACTCGCACCACGCACCTCCTTCCGAGTCAGAAGAGGCCAATGATTCTCTCGAGTGCGCATGGCTCAACTCAGCTGCAACCACAACTGGAGGTTGTGGAAGACAGTACTGTTTCCCTTCCACAACACTCGGCCGGTTATCTGTGTCTCTAACGTCCTCATCATTTTGCGTATGATCCAACGCAGGTGTCGACTTGTGAAACTGTCGGAGGAGAAGCGGGGGTTTCCCTACGTTAAATTTCACTACTCGCGCTATGTCGTCACACGAGCCGTGAATAGGTCTCCTCACGTGAGACACGCCTGAGGTGAATGTGGCTCTCCTGCTCTCCGTCGCCTTCACGAGACCAGACACCTTCTGGCTGCCCTGCTGATGCAAGGCCTTCTTGACCCCCGACCTCTCTGATCCCTTCCTGGAGACAGGAAGATGTCCCCCATCCTCACCTCCACCCATGGTTGAATTGCTGCCGGTCAGTTCAGGAGAGCTG
>JABACO010000665.1:10000-25019 GCA_013339895.1 Ephydatia muelleri | reverse complement strand
GGCAAGTATGAGGTGGTTGTGGCAAGGAATGACACTGGAAGTGAGTGATTGCATGATTGGAGGAGCACCTGGGTTCGAGCACATGTTGTATCAATACTATATGGCCACTACATTGTAACTAGTTGTAGTTCTGTTTCGGAATGTGATCCCATAACATAATGAACACTTCTTTTATCTAGCCACGACCCACGTATGGATTTATGTAATCCCCTTGAGGTGACTCGTTCCTCCGTTGTGTACTGTACTGTGTGCACGATGATATTGTACCACCCTGCAAACTTTGGTGCAGTGCTGCATGGCTGGTGTAAGTATTATTCAGATGTGTGTTGTCTTTCCAGGTCACGTATTCTCAGACTCTGGGTGTGGTCGGCTATTCGCTGCTTCCTCTAGTTGTGTGCTCCTTTTGTGTCTGTATTCCATTCCATAGTGTGGATTGGATTCTTAATCAAGGTCAGTTCATCGCCAGCAAATAATTTGAACTTCCTGTTGTACATCGACAAATATATATGCACTTGAAGTGTCTTTAGTAGGTGGAAAGGTGGATGTATATTCATTCTTACTCTTAGCATGTAACAGTTTCCGTTTTTGTTGTTTTTTCCACCGTTACTTTTCCATGTAACTTTTGTACTGATAAAATGATTTGGATGGTTTTTCTAGAGTCTGTTTCACCTGGTATTCGCTTCATTTTTAGGGATAGTCATATTAGATTTACAACTTATCCACTGTTTTTATGTTTATAGTAGTTTCAATTTGTGTTTCTGAAGTTAATCAGTGTGACAATTATATAGTAAAAACTTGCATGCAAAGATACATTCACATATACACAGGTAGCAACTCCTTCCCATAATCCTCCCACATATTGTTGCACCTCACATTCTCCCTCCCTTTCCCTCAGTGTGTTGGAGTGATCTGGGCGGCATACAGTGCTGGGTCCCTGCTTGCCCAAGAGGAGCTGCGTCACAAGAAGCCCCTCCTACTCTACCCAGTCTTCCTCCTCTATGTTTACTTCATGTCCCTCTATTCTGGAGCATGAGCAGGGAAGGAGAGTGTCCTCTGTGTATGTGTGTTGAGCGTCGCTGGTTCGCGATGTTTCTTTTTTGTCTTGTGCTGTCTCTGTGTGCACATTACAAAACCTTACAAGAACTTTGTGGTGGATGGGGTGTGCTGTATTTTGCAAGTAGCCATGACAACCATGGAAACAACTTGACATGCATCATTGCTCAAATAAAACACCAAAATTGACCAAACTTTTGCCACAAGTTTCTTCAACAGTTCTGTGTGGTGCTCCCTTTCACTGCTGAAGAAGGAAGGGGGTGGAGTGTGCTAATACCATGTGTATGGTTTTCTGGACGCAGCAGATCCATGGAGCAATGAAAGGTAGTGACCTAGTGAAGCTCCAGTGCTCGTGTGAAGTTGATACGTGTGTGTGTGTGGTGTGTGGTGTGTGTGTGTGTGTGTGTTTTGTGTGTGTGTGTGATGAATGGAAAGGTGGGACACAATGTGTGGTATGTGTTGGTTCAAGTTCTCTTTCGCTTAAAGTCTGTCACAGTCTTGGTATCAAGCGGTGGCTGTATCGGTCTCTTGGCGCTAGCTGGTTGCTCCCTGTCCTCAGTGAGTGGCTTAACCACTTTAACCTCTTTCTCAGTCTTCACTTCTACCTTCACATCTGCCTTTACTTCTTCACTGACTTAAAATATGGGGGGACAGGCAAGTGACTCTATGTGGCACCATGCCTATTAAACTTACTGATCAAAGGTTTTCCCATTTCCTATTTGAGGCCCACCGTGGAACAAAAAGGTATACAGTTGTGTGTAGCAGCGAGTTTGAAATTAAACTGGCATACCTTTGAAGTATATGCCTTCATTGGGAACTTCTTTGTCAGCTCTGCGAGGAGCAAGTCACTCCTTTTCCGCTGAATCTCATTGGGCTCCTCCGTGATGGTCGCTGTCCCTCTCTTCTCTGTTGCCACGGAGACAAATTAAAGGTGTGTGCATGCGCCTATGCAGCAGAACTAACCTGGTTCATCGTCAGGAAATTCCCAATAATAGCCCTTGGTGGGGTCGTATCTTGCATACGATATTGCTGTTATGATGGAAACATGATGGAAACATGACCAGTTGCTCGGTAGTACTTTTTTTTAGCTTGCCTTCACTAAAAGCTGAATGAACCAAGTGAAGAGTAGAAAGCTGTGCGGAAGTGAGGCCACTCCAGAACAGTCCCAGCACCACTAAACACTGCTTCTTACCAGACGTGCATTGATCACCGTTGCCAGGTCTGGGCACTGGTAAACCACACCTCCCAGTATGTAATAATCCGCTAACGGCGTCACTGGAAAAGAAAATTGTGAACAAAAGCATAGGGGAGTGGGAACGAGAGAGCTTCTTTAAACCAGCACCTTTATCTGTTGACTGGCGATGCGCCTTTCTGATGACGTAAAGGATAGGATCTTGCACGTGCAACAGACTGTATTCCGTTCCTATCATGTTCCTACAGGAGCAGACCCGACAGCCTCATAAGGAAATATAAGGGGACACGTGATCCTTACACGAGCTGCGCAGGGTCGCCCCTCTGCATGCGTATTATCTCGTTATTGCACGTCCTCTCGTAGAACGGATTACTCCTCTGACAGAAGTAGTCCATGACATTGTTTTGATTAAGAATGGGTGTCCAGGCACTGTCGAACCACGATTTCTGAAGCAGCTGCTTCGCGTCGACCATTTCTGATTCTAATATTACATAATAATTTTGTTGTCTTTCGTTTTAATAGAAGTTAAATTGACGTCCACATAAACACCACATGGCTTGAAGCCACTTCTCACAAATATCTCTAACATTAAGCGGTCCTGTCTTTTCAGCGATTTCCAATATGTTCCTAACCTCGTCGGACATATTGGACTTGATGGCCAGCAGGTATGTATTCTACAGCTTCCCACACAGCACCTCTGCCTTTATCTAAGTATGCAGCAACAGATGTCACCTACTCAAAAAATTCGAGGGATACAAGTTAGCTGCAAAGCATACTTAATCTTCAGCAATGAAATCAACTTCTCAAAATGTTTTTTTTCATCTGGGGGGGGGGACCCAAGATTAAAGCCACATGAAGGAAAATTATAAGTTAGTAAAGGCGATTCACACTCCTCCTTGCTCTGTTGCTCGTAGCTACCTTGAAGCCTGCCATTGCAATATCATCGTTGACATGTAACTGGTTGTCTCTAGCTCCTGAATGAGACTCCTGATATTAGCATACTGCTCCTTCTCTGCCATCATCTGGGAGACACAGCAGAACACATTGGAAGAAGACAACTTGAAGGCCTATATATAGAGAAATGAGGGATCAAATACAAGATCCTTAACATTCTCACCAAAATACAAGACTGCACGCATAGTGACATGATCTCATTTCAAACAACAAAGACTGAATGCATGGTCACATGATCTCCTGGTTAATGTAAGCATGATCACATGATCTCCTGGTTAATGTAAGCATGATCATGATCTCCTGGTTAATGTAAGCATGGTTACATGATCTTATAACTACGATTTATATAGGTAAGTAGCTGCAATGTTAGGTGTTCTGTGAAATTTGTGTGGGAAAGATTTGGCGTGAGAGGATGGAAATACCAGAGGCAAGAATCATCCGTATCGCACATGCCAAAGAATGCCTGGTTAATGCGCACACGATCTCCTGGATACGGCTACTAGCATGGCAGCTCACGTTGTTCACCAGCTTCAAGGCTTCTGCTGGTTCAGAACTGTACACCATTACCTACATGCTAGCACTACATTTACATGGCTTGTCACATGCACAGGCACACATGTTACATACACGTACATTGAATACACGCACTCTACACTCACACTTGTACACCACACCTCTCACACACCATGCCAACACAACTCACGCTTCATCCCACTTCAATTTTAGCACTGGTTCGTCCAAACAAGGTAGCCGGCGGTAACTGCTGTTGCACCCCAATGCCAGGTGACCTATCCGCTGGGGCCATGGGCACAACCTCATTGTGAATACCCTCTCGTCGCTGCAGGTGATCCAAAACCTTGCTCTGTAGCTCGATGGTGGTTAAGTGTAGCTGGAGCTCCCTGATGTCCATCGACTTGGTGGAAAATGTTCCTGAGGCTCCTCCTCTGGTGTGTCCTCTGCCACACCCCTCCTTGCCCCCTTGCCACTGGCCGGACCAATGGAGTGTTGCCTCATGTTGAGCGCCAACTGGAAGTGCTGGTTTGCATTGGTCAGGTGCTTCCTTCTTGCAAAGAGGTCCCCGAAAGTGGCCTTACCAGATGAACCCATGAAAGATATGATGCAGGTGAGACTGGCACGAATGTAGTCCTATCGATAGAGGGGACATAGATGATGTGCCTTCAGTGGCAGAACAGGGAATGCCCCCCCCCCCCCCCCCCCCCCCCCCCCCCTTCCTGATGTAAACCGGGAGGATCGCATCTGTGTTGGTTACCATGACAATACAGCATACCTCACCACAACACTGACCAGCTTATAGTACTTACATGTACATCAAGTAAATTTTTATGACTGTTGTAGTAAGTGAAATAGTGCGTAGTGTTATCCTAAGAAAGGATGCATCCCATCAGGTATGCTAGTACACCTGAGGAGATGCATATCCCTTCTTAGGATAACACTTATTCCTCCTTCTTCCCCAGGATACCGCTGTACTGTGCGGCAGCTTATACATAGCCATCTCGTGTCTCGAGGCTGCTTGTTCAAAATGGTGATCCCACCTTATGGATACTGTTTTGCTACAACTCTGTTATAACTGCATTATCGTAGCCTCATCTTCACGGTACAGTAACTGCAAAACAGTTATACCTAATAGTTACGTGACTTTGAAGATAACTCGAGTGCACTTATCACAATAATTTTGTATAACCATGTCTGACACCTAGAGCTCTCTCAATGCTCATAGTATCACACAGCACACTGGGAGCATGTGCATGTGTGTATAAAGTGTGAGAGTAGTAATCTGTTAGGTCTGGGGACAGTTACTATATATAGATGGATGGGTGGCCATATCATGCAAAATAATCACAATGACCTCAATGGAGCGGCCAACCACATGACCTTTGCACTGTGCACTCACCACTCATGATCAGAGAACAGTGAAGGGCTAAGCTTTGAAGAGAGTGAGGTACACTAGTACTTGTACCTCCATGGGCACATCTGACACAGGTATGCAGAGTAGCGCACATAGTTTCATGCAATGGTATACAGCAACAAAAGTTCTTTTACAAGAAGCTATTTCAGTATATGTTTAAACTGCAGTACATGTGCAGTACAAGGAATTTCACATTACAGTTCCTTTGTCTGGATGGCCAAGCTGGCTATAGCTTGACCAGCACACATAATGTCAGTTGCAATATAAAATTCATTACCGCCATGCTGGAATGTAGCAGCAGACCAGTTATGCACTCATAGCATTATTTTCTGGGTGCTTTCTTTGTATTTTTTGGACAAGAGATCATGTTTATGCTAATACAACCTTCGGAGAGGCCTTCTGTAGAAACAGCTATTCAGTATGTTCAAGAACTAATGAATAACTGATTGGCATATGTATTTACACCCATGCTATCACATTGTATACGTTGTGTGTACATGCATGCTCTGCAAGGACTTTAATTTTCACACATTCTGCAGTCTTTATCAGATAACCAACCCCCCCCCCCCCCCCCCCCCCAAATATCTACTTTATAGTCATGGTTTTAATTTTTAAACATTTCCGGAGCATGTGAATCCTTGTTGAGGTGCCCAGCTGTATCTGAACCTTGAGGAAATTCCATGGCATCGTCAAAATCAATGAGATACCACTTTTTCACCTGACTGGTATTTCAACACATTCGGCCATCTTATGTCTCGATGCATAAGGCCTGCAGAGTGCAGCTTTCTGGACATCCTTTAGTGAAAAAAGCAACTGTTTCTGATCTGTTGGATTTGCCACCTTCCTAATGGTGACAAAATGACAAAACCTTTCGATTCACTTTAATTGTCCAAACTATCTACATTAGGAACATTTGATGTGTTCATTTTTTCATATATGCGTACAAGATGCTGAACGTTTTTTTTTTCCCATTCAATTTTGGATATTGCTTCTAACAGAGGTGCGAAAGGTAGAAATGACAACTCCACAATCTCTCTTAATTTTATTGAATTCTAGACAGAATGGTGGGTCATAATTAATTACGGGAAGCAACATAGAAATATTGAGTACAGCGCGAAATAGTTTCAATCTGTTGGAGAAAGTGCTCAAGTGGAATTGTGCAATATGTTCAACAGTGACTGTGTCACTCTCATTTGTGTCTGGATTTATAATTGCTAACAGTTCCACCTTCAAATCACCTGCAACATAAACCAGTAAATAGTCATGCAATATTTCCGTATCTCCACTCCATTTTGTTGCATATTCCTTCACATGCTGTTTGAATATCTGTCACCTCAGCTTTTTCTTCTGCACGAAGCACACATATGTTTTGTATATAAAAGAGGAAGTCTGGTCTTGCTGCTCCAGTACACGAATCGAAAGTTTCGTTAGAAACTTCCATATAGGATTTGACCCCGACTATGAAGTCATTAAAAAAACGCGACCCGTCTGTAACAACACTCCCGACGATCGGATCGTGTAGCTTGTTTTAGCAATCGATCTAGAAGTCAAAAATGAGTAGTTTCGTTTTTGTTTCATGTCGCAGAACCGCGTGGTTGTAGAGAACAAGAGTGTACTGCCCGTTCTCGTACCCAGTCTCGGAACAAGGAGCGGGTCGTCTTCTTCTCCTCCTTCTTGGCAACGCATAACTCGGGACAGGAACACTTTTAAGCGATCAAAATTTCACCACTAGCTTCAGAATCGGATGGAGGACTCGCTTTTATATAAATAATCGATGTTATACTCTGATACACAATCGACTATCAGCCTATGTCTTGTATAATTAGACATTGGGTGTGAAAAAAAATTAAGAAAAAAGTAAATAAAAACATTCTCTACGAGAAAGTTGGTGGGATATAGGATTTGAAGGCAATTGGTGGTGTAAAAAGCAAGGAAACAAGGTCTTATCAGAAGGGAAAATGTAATAGTCCTATATTTAGCACACAAATAACATACGCCCTAGAAATGTGCTAAATATAGGACTATTACATTTTCCCTTCTGATAAGTCCTTGTTTCCTTGCTTTTTACATCACCAATTGCCTTCAAATCCTATATCCCACCAACTTTCTCGTAGAGAATGTTTTTTTTACTTGTTGTAATTAGTATCTCTATCAGCTTTGCCTTCAGGACACAAGAACTTCATATGTCTTCTGAATACATTATTCCAAGTAGATACGAAAGCAGCCTTCTTCCAGTTTGTTTCAGGGCATGCAAGTGCACTATATATCATTACTCATCAAAAGTGCAAGGAGTGGTTCTTTTTACAGCAAAAAGCTTACTAATTTCTTCCACTTCCTTAGCTGTAGCATTACTTAATTGAACAATCCAAGTCCACAACCGCTGATCAACAGGAACAGGCACTGAAGGATTGTTACAAATAAATGACTTTCAAATCCTAACAGATGGAAGTGCTCTGGTCGTTGACTGAAAAGTGACTTAATCCAATCATCATTTCCTATCCACAAAGGAGAGAGAAAAAAAAAACAACTTCAAACCTGACAAAATGTTACAGGATGCTGTGCTAGATACAACTTCACCTGCCTACAAAATCTGTAGTAGGTTTCATAAGATTTGGTCCTATAGGAAGTCATTACAACAAAACCTACATGCATGCAAAGACTATATGTGTGTATACTGTGTGATTAAAACAACACATATGGCCTATGAAGGGAAATTTATGTTGACTTATGTTGGATAGCCAAATGCGGCAGTCAAAGAGTAGGATAAGAGTATGCCATGAATAACATTTAATGCTGTGCTCTAAGCAATGCCATGAATTAAATGATCATAGAGGTAGTGAGTGACCTTGATGTCAGGTCAAGCCTGTGGGACCACAGGGTAAGTAAGTCATGCCACCCTTGGCTGCAACCAGATGTGCCACTATCAGGATTGTGGTCACACAGCATACTCAGGCAGGCACAGGATTGCACAATTAAAGGCATGCGAAGGTTTGTAAACACTGCTTCCCAGCCTAAGCTCTAAGCTCTCCCAGGACTAGCTTCCATAATTTCTAAACAAAGCATATTCTCTGGTGCAAGCTTGTGTCACATAATGTGCTCCACAACCAAAAGAGGAGGTAAAGGCATGTGTGCACTTCTTTGATAATACCTCATGAACCCGATATTTTGCAATGCATTATTTAGCATGCACTCCTCTGACAAAGCGTCAGCGTTGCTAAGGCACTAAACAATGCAATAAAATGGCTGCAATTTGTAATCATTTTGTAGCAAACAAAATCACATGTATGCTTTCATTTGGGACTTCTTCATAGTTTGGTATTATGTTCATTCGTTAAGTTTCAACTAAATCATCAAAAATGTGCAAAGCCCTGCCTATCTCTCAAAATCCACTTTACTCAGCAGTGTGGATGTGAATACCAACATGGGTTACATGTAAAATTATAATAATTTGGTACCCTATACTACGATGAATACAGGAATTTTGGAATTATATCCAACCTGACCAGTTGTGTACTGTAGGGCAATGTCTTGTTCACAAATCACACTTAAATTAAACTTAATGTATTCTGTTCAGAATACAATGCTGAATCTAAAAATATAATTGACATGAGTCCATGATAGATGCAATGAACAGCAACTGTTCAGGTAATTTTTTGTGTCGTGACAATGTCATGGTTCTTTTCAGATGCAATGCAGCACCGAATCAGAGGAAGGTCTGATAGTATTTTTGGCGTGCATATTTTGCATGTCACTGGTCTGCTTGGCCCTTGCTAAATTAGCTTGAATATAAGTAGCACGTCAGACAAATATGATTTATTAAACTCAGATGATAAAATGGAGACATTTGATTGATACTAATAGTTACAATGCGTTTTGTTTTACTGGTTTTGTTGTTGTTAATGACACGTTTTTGTAGTCACGTATTATGACAGCTGCAAAATCTTTCTAATGATAGTATACAACCTAAATTAATAAGATTAATGTCTGGTCATTTCTAACATTACCCTACAAAAAAAATCTTACAACGGTTTGCCAAGACTTACCAAGTCTAACCAAGATTTACCATACATGATGTGCCAAGACTTACCAAGAGTTATCCAAGTTTCAGCAAGTCTCTTATCAAGTTTTAACAAGAAATTGGAACAGAAAATTTTAAGACTTAGCAAGACTTATCAGGTGTTCCAAGAATAAAGCTTGTCAAGTCTTATCATGGCAAGGGTAGCAGGATATTGAAACTATACAATTACAACAATTAGAAACAGTTATACAGTCACGATACTTTTGATTGGCTTTAGTTTAGCCGCAAATGTTTTCATGTCCCATTCACTTGGGCTGTACCTCTTGTTGATGATATCTGAAAACCGAAAAAAAATGTTAATATATTAAAAACACAACTATAACTTACCAATTATTCTTGTCACTTTAGTTTGATCTAGAGCACCCCTCTCGCTTTTGGTGCTTGGAAATAGCAGGGAAGTGGACATTTCCTCTCTGGTAAATAACATATCCAGCAACTGTAGTCCAAACAGGTATGGATTCTTTGCTGGCAGATGAAGTACGTTTATCCCCATTGACCTAGTGAGCATGTTTGTGCATGTACACTGGTCGCCTAACTTGTTAAACAAAATTTTCACCGTACGTTCAGATAATCTTAAGCCATAATGCGCTCACACCTTAGCGCACTTCCTCCATCGTGCGCACGCTTCTGTCCAAGTTGAAGCTAGCGCTGGGCTCTTTCCCAACCATTTGTAGTCACGACCTGCTGATATTCCGGTGCAGAATTGGGATCTTGAAGGCCCGTTGCTCTGGACATCTCGGTTGGTTGACACTGCTAAATCGTAGCTGAAGCGGAACATATCCAGAAATGGCCCATTCGTCTTGCTTATATTTTTAAATTGAAGTGTAAACAGGTTTAGTAAAATCGGTCTGATTATAATATGTGTGTTTCATTACACTAGTATTAAGCATCCTTTATCTAAAATCAAGACAACATTTCATTTCTATCTTGTATAATTTATTCATACAGTAGCGGCTCGCACATCAGCATATTAGCACATTCACACATCAACAAAAATAACTACTTCACCTGGAATTTGTAGTTTTCGTAGCAAACCTTAATATCGATATTTGCAGCTTGCCATCTAATGACCTCACTGTTTATACGAGCTAGGCTAATTGATATCAACGTACAAGGCTCTTATACAGTGAATGTCATTAGATTGACATTCTGAAGTAGTTATTTTTGCTGATGTGCGAATGTGCTGATGTGCGAGCCTCTACTGTAATCGAATTATGAAAAATCAAACAACATGATTTATATATATACATTCATACCTAAGAAACATAGACATATACTAACACAAACTATTGTTGATGAACGATGTCACAGACACGTGGAGCAGCCCGGGCCAGAAAGGCCTTGGCATTGGAACGAACAAGATGGGTGTTCAGTAGTGACAACTGATTTGTGGAAACATAGATGTGGCTATTAAACGAATTTATTTATCAACAAATTATTGAAAAATAATAATTTTAATAATGAATCTGAGCTGTATAGCTATGGGGTTGTTTCGATGTTGTATATTTCATTCGATAATGCCAAATTTCATTTGATGGGGACGAGGATCATTCAATGGGGAACGAGGAATCATTCGACTATTTCTGATTCTACAATATTAATTTGTCGTCTTTTGTTTCAATAGAAGTGGGTTTGTTCATAAAAATTGACATGAAGACACATAGCACATCCACATAAACCACCCACACAGAACCACACACACGTGTCTTTAGAAGTTCATCTCGGGGAATTGGCTTGAAGCCACTTCTCACAAATATCCCTAACATTCAGCTGTCCTGCCTTTTCAGCAATTTCAGATATGTTCCTAACCTCGTCGGACATTTTGGACTTGATGGCCAGCAGGTATGCATTCTTCAGCTTCCCACATAGCACCTGTGCCTTTATCTGCAACAAACATTAATGAGGTCACCAGCATAATACACACTTTGTACTCGAATAATTCAAGGAGGTATGCATACCTGATTTCGATCCATCTTCAGTAACGAAATCAACTTCTCAACATGTTTCATCTGTGTGTGGGGGAGGGTTCCAATATGATGAGGAAGGGTTAAACCCACATGAATTTTTAAATTAGTTAAGGCAACCTCACCACCACCCCTCTCTCTACACACCTCCTTGCTCTGTTTACTTGTCGCAACCTTGATGGCTGCCATGGCGATATCATCATTGAGCGCCTCAGACATGTAACTGGTTGTCTCTAGCTCCTGAATGAGACTCCTGATATTAGCATACTGCTCCTTCTCTGCCATCATCTGGGAGACACAGCAGAACACATTGGAAGAAGACAACTTGAAGGCCTATATATAGAGAAATGAGGGATCAAATACAAGTGAAGTTGGAATAGGATCCTTAACATTCTCGCCAAAATACAAGACTGCACGCATAGTGACGTGATCTCATTTCAAACAACAAAGACTGAATGCATGGTCACACATGCATGGCCACACATGCATGGTCACATGATCCCCCAGTTACTGCAAGCACGGTCACATGATCGCCTGATTACTGCACACACGGTCACATGATCTCCTGGATACTGCTTAGTGCTACTAGCATGGCAGGCTCACATGAATTATTTCGTTCACCAGCTTCAAAGCTTCTGCTGTATCAGAACTGTATATCATCACCTGTGAAGACAAGACATACATGCAGGCACTGCATTTACATGTCTTAACACATGCACAAGCATATATAATATACTGGGTGTTCACAAATGAAGACCAAGGTTTTAATGTCTTTTGATCGGAAACGGATTAAACGTCACTATTTACATTGAATATTTATCTACCTTTGCCAAAGAGAAGTACCAAATTTCATAATTTCATGACAAATACATGTTAGCGCAAACGTACCCCCTTTAAAGAAATACCATGTGTGTGCTTTGTTTGCACAAGTGCAGCATGTTTAACAATGACCTGATGACCTGGTACACCATTGTATACCATCTTTTTCTTTTACTCTGTAGCCTGATTTTAACATAGTTTTGTGGCACACTGCTTCTTGGCTAGAACTTAATTATATTCATTTGGTTGTTATTCCATTGTAAAAATTGCAGGCTTGAGGTTGAACACATGCACGATAATGTACCTACATCCATTTCAGCTTTAGAATATAAAAACATATTTACACAAGATACGTTATAGTAATTTTAAAAAATAATATGCATTTGGGACGCGTTTCTAAAGTACACATGATTTTCACATACCACTATTGACAGAATTATATGTTTTCTGAAAGCTGGATGATTGAGCCTTACTTTTATTATTACGCATTCAAGTGAAAAGCTGCCAAAACTGATTTTGCTTATATCTTCATGCTTTGAGCACGAGAATTACATTTTCCCATTTATCTAACACTTCTGTAACAGGATTGTGGTTTAAACGTAAACAAATCATGACAATCGGTAAACAAATAACAGTTAAAAACTCTTTGTTTCAATCTGCTTACCTGACTGTACAGCAGCATGTAGGCATTGCAATGCATTTGTATTGTGATGAAATTTATTTAGCACAGTGGCACGTTTAGTAAAATCATAGGGGTACATCACAGGTAATCAAAAATGATAAAATGTTTAAGCTTTTAGCTTTTAGTGAATTATTACACCACCTTCGCAAAGGTGGCAGAAAATATACTGATACCTTCACGACTTCTTCATAATAAGAAATAAAATCAGACCATAAATCAAATTAAATCATCCAAATTTCAGCAAAACCGCTAACAACCTGTAAAAATGCATAATTCTGGATCGATTTATATTTTTAGTCTGTAGCCCTTCCTCACTTTTAAATGCCCCAACCTACCGCTCCTTGATAGAATTGTTTCCATTCGTGCATATGCTAGCTCAAGACAAAAATTTGCCTAGCTGTAGTATTTTAATTTCAAAATCTCCAATTTTTTATCCATCAGGTCAAAATTTATTCCCATTAGGTCTTCATTTGCAAACATCCTGTATATGCATGCACTCACACAAATGTACACATACATGCATTTTACACACACACACACACACACACACACACACACACACACACACACGTTACATACATGTGCAAAGATCTATATATGCACTCACACATACGTTACATACATACTCATGCACTCCACTCACATACACCCCACCTCTCACACACCAACACAACTCACGCTTGCAGCCACTTCGATTTTGGCATTGGTTCGTCCAAACAAGGTAGCCGGCGGTAACTGCTGTTGCACCCCAATGCCAGGTGACCTATCCGCTGGGGCCGTGGGCACAACCTCATTGTGAATACCCTCTCGTCGCTGCAGGTGATCCAAACCTTGCTCTGTAGCTCGATGGTGGTTAAGTGTAGCTGGAGCTCCCTGATGTCCATCGACTTGGTGGAAAATGTTCCTGAGGCCCCTCCTCTGGGTGTGTCCTCTGCCACACCCCTCCTTGCCCCCTTGCCACTGGCCGGACCAATGGAGTGTTGCCTCATGTTGAGCGCCAACTGGAAGTGCTGGTTTGCATTGGTCAGGTGCTTCCTTCTTGCAAAGAGGTCCCCGAAAGTGGCCTTGCCAGATGAACCCATGAAAAATCTGATACAGGTGAGACCAGCACGAATGTAGTCCTATCGATAGAGGGGACATGTAAATGTGTGTGTGTGGATTATGTGGGAAGATGAAATAGTGACTGGAAGATAGCATATGTGATGGGTTTAATGGAGGTGACAGCAATGAAGGTGAGGAAGGCTGAATAATTAATGATAATATAAGCGGGAGGTGATGTAATGATGAGGTGACATAGTGATATAGTGATGAGGTAATGCAGTGATGAAGTGTTAAGGTGAGGTAGTGATGAGGTGTTAAGGTGAGGTAGTGATGCAGGTGGTGAGGGTGAGGAAGACTCAATAACAGTGGTGACAGTGATATAGTGATGAGGTGATGCACTGATCAAGTGTTAAGGTGAGGTAGTGATGAGGTGGTGAGGGTGAGGAAGACTCAATAACAGTGGTGACAGTGATGAAGTGTTAAGGTGAGGTAGTGATGCAGGTGGTGAGGGTGAGGAAGACTCAATAACAGTGGTGACAGTGATATAGTGATGAGGTGATGCAGTGATGAAGTGTTAAGGTGAGGTAGTGATGAGGTGGTGAGGGTGAGGAAGACTCAATAACAGTGGTGACAGTGATATAGTGATGAGGTGATGCAGTGATGAAGTGTTAAGGTGAGGTAGTGATGAGGTGGTGAGGGTGAGGAAGACTGTGGTGACAGTGATAAACTAAAATACTTCACACAACCCCACAAATAGGAAGATGCTGACTCCGCCCTTCACATAAACCTCACAAGGAGGGGTCAAAAACAGGCCCACACTCAAGGAGGGGGGACAAGGCACACCTTCATGAAGAGCTGGGTGCTGTACAGAATATGGAGGAGGCCCTTCTGGGTGAAGCAACGGCAGACAGCCATGAGGTAGTCATCCCATCTAGCCAGGGTTTCGTCCAGCTCCAACAGGAGATTCTGCACCTGGTCGATTTCTCCCGCCTTCAGGGCGGGGACCCAGAGGTTCTCCACAAAGACTTCAACGGGGCAGCTCTGTCATAACACAAACACACACACACACACACACACACACACACACACACACACACACACACACACACACACACACACACACACACACACACACAAGTACAGAGGCATGAGAGGCTACTGCATACATGCAAAAATATATACAGTAACAATTAAAAAAAAAATGCCAAGATTTTAATTAATGCAACACGCTCCCATTTCCTGGGTACACATATCCACACCTCTTCCCCAGACTTACATGGTCCAGGATGTACTTGCAGGCGTCGCTCCA
>JABACO010000665.1:0-7500 GCA_013339895.1 Ephydatia muelleri | reverse complement strand
CACCACACATCTTCACCACACCTTCACCTCTTACCCAATGACAAAGTCGTGGTCCAGCTCTGCGTTCACTCGTCCCTGTGAGTCAGGCAGTATGCGCACAGACATGGTGAGACAGCAGTCGAGTATGAAGGTGGCCGCGTCAGATTTGGAGGCCATGAGGTCCACTATACCAAGAACCAAGGGGAGGTTGGGGGTCTGCTCGTAGTAAAAAGCCTTCCTCATATTCTGGTTGCAGAGCGGGTCTTTGTAGAGCAGCTTCCACTGCCTGGTAGGAGAGGGCGTCAGGTGGGCATCAAGCAGAACAGCGTCGCCTTGGAAAAGGTCATTGTCATCATCGGACATTGTACTGAGCAAGGAAGGAGAGGAGAGGATGGAGGAGATGGTGGAAAATATAGAACAGTAAGGTAAATGCTTCATCCACCAACTCTCCCTTTGAAAGGGGCAGAGTTAGTTGCAAACAAAACACAACCCTTCCCCCTCGAAATGCCTTACAATTGATAGCATTCACTGCAGACCCTGACAGGGGTAGGGTAACCCTCTACTTGAGCAGTTTTGGGAGAGCACCTTGCGCACACAACCCTCCCACAGCGTCTGCAGTGGTGGCGACGGTTGAACTGGGATGGTTTTCAAAAGGAAAGGAGGAAGGCAGAAAAGGGTTAACCGCACCAGAACTGCTATAGAATTCAATCACACATTACACTAATGTGTACAGTTTAACCTGCCTTACCAGACTCCTGGATATGGTGGTCATCTCCAATTGTGGTCAGCCCGAATTATATACTCAACATGTGCCCTTACACTGTCATCTGTATTGCATGCAGCCCACTTCCATAACAATTCTGACCCCTTTGGTTTGGATGACCACTTTAGGCAGGTCATGTATTTAACACATGAGCAGCTTCTTGAATATAGTGGCCCTCCCGCCTTGCAATCTAACCATCCATGCCTGTAGCTATTCTTGCTCAGGGTTACCATGAGAAACAGACCAGGTAAACTACTAACCATTCCAAAGTATGCTTCCCGACAGACGCTACACTTGGTGACAGTGGAATCCGCAACCCATTGCTCCTTCGGTGGTGGGAGGGGGAGGAGGCTCGTACGAAAACCTGCTTGGTCGTGTAGCACGGGCACCCCATCATACAACGGGGGGAGGGGAGGGGGGGGAAAGAGAGAGAGAGACGGCTTAGCACATGTACTTAACTTCCTCCCATACACACACCCGTAGGTAACATATGGCAATGGAACACAGAATGGGGAAAGGATCAGTGCACACTTGTGATTTGAAAAATCGAGCGGCTTTTTGGAAAATGTGACGTCACTGGTACACTGGTAATTGCTAAAAATGCTATGTTACTTGCAATTATTAAAACGTGATGTCAAAGCTGAGAGAACGCAGTAACAAGATGTCTGCACAAACATTCGAGCAGAAGCTGGTATAAAATGTATTCATGCATAATGTTCCAGCCTTTTGTATGTTCACTCCTCACGCAGATGCAACGTATTCATGTATTCATGCATAAGGGCACACACACACCATACACACATTCACATCCACACACACATCCACATACACACATATTCATAAATGCACATGTTATATGTGTGCACTAGTACTATCACCATGGCAACAGCATCGCGGGACACATGCCTTTTCTGCCTTGATGGTGTTAGGTCTGGGGACAGGGCCTGCTCACTGCTCTGACGCCTCAATTGGCCGAACCCTCCCCCCCCAGGGGAAGGTGGGCGTGTTGGAGCTACACTACAGCAGGCAGCTGGGGAGAGGGGAGGGGGGGGGGAAGGAGGAGAGATTGGGGGAGGGGGAAGGAGTAAGAAAGGATAGTAAGAAAGGATAAGAAGGGGAAGAGGAGGGAGAGGTAGGGGAAGAGGAGGGCAAGGGGAGGGATGGGATGAAATGGCAGGTCATTCATATATTTACAGCCTGAATAACTTCTGTGACACAGCCTTACTGGGGACTTGAGATAAAACCTCTTGAAAGACAACTGGCTGGTAGAAGTCGAGTGCCTTTGAGCAGTAGAACATCAAGAGAGAGGCAAAAGGATCTGTCTTCTGCTCATCCTCCTCTCTAAACACGATGATACGGGGCTGCTCCACTACCCGCCGTGTCACTGGTATTCAGTTGTGACAAATACTTGTTCTGACGAAGCATCTTGATCACATTACCAGCCAGTTCAATCTTACCACAGTAAATAACAGACAATTTGTAGACTCCTGGTAATTAGAAAATGAAAAGCCACACACCTTCATGTCCACGATCAGCTGCTCCACCAGCAAGATGGGACTGCAAACCAGGCCACTGTACTCCTCCCTGATTGGTGCCGGCAGACACAGAAGAGCCTGACAAGAGGATCCACATCATACCCCCTAGTCCTTAGTAATGGCTACCCGATGGTGAGGTTAACTTAGGTCTATTCAGTCACATGCATGAGATGTAAGAGCATTCACCCACACACACACACCACACACACACACACACACACACACACACACACACACACACCAATAACACACAAAAACGCACACACACACCACACTAACACACAAACACACACACTAACGCACACACATACACACATAACAACAACACCACATGCACACCACAATACCACATTATATCATGGTGATCTTGTACCTTAGCTCCAAGTAGCTTGTTGGCATACAGGTCTCCATTCTTGGTGCAGTGGTGGAGTCTCTCCAGGATGTAGTGGAGCATGAAGATGGTGGTGTGGAGGCTGGAACAGCTGTCAAGAACACTCTCACACACTTCAAGGGCTCTCTCTTCTTCCAACTTGTCCAGCTCCTAAGGATACACGGTGTCCATGTGCCAATAACAACTGATAGACCCACATGTGTGTATGTGTAAGTGTATATCTACATGTACTTGTGCGTGGGCACACGGACTAACCTGGTAAGCCTTGATAGGTGAGGATGACGAGCCTTCAAGCCACGAAAGGAGGTTGGTAACACTGATTTGCTGCGAGTGGGAGTTTGAGGAATGAGCACTTGCATGCATCATACCACACCTGCACAGACACATGCAACACACACACACACACAACAGAAACATGCACACAACCATAAATACCCCATACACCCCCCCCATGCACACAACACACATTCTCACACATACATTCATGTATCTTTCTTACACATGTAAACTGGCATCTATCCTGTCCCCCCCCCCCCCCCCCCCCCCCCTTTCGTGCACATTGTGCTTTGTTCCTGTACACTCCCTTACCCAGGCCATTGTAAACCTTCAGCCCCAGTCCCATCATTACCTTGGTAACCTCCCATCCTAGCTTGTGCTCAGCTGGCCCACTGTTGTATTGCGGTCATTGCTAAGCCCCCGCTCCAGCATCAGCTCCAAAACGTGTTGTGGACGTCTGCAGGACTCTTGCTCAAGATCAGCCCAGTTCTTCCACCCCCACCACCCTCCCTCCCCATCCTCTGCGCCCGCTTCTCTCCCTCCCCTGAGAACCTCTCCATGATCTGCTGGTTCAGCCTCAGAATGTCCAGCTTCTTGGCCAGGAGGGTGTGGAGCAGGGAGGAGGATGGAAGGGGGAGGTGGCTGACACAGTACTCGATGAGGAAGACGGCCGTAGCGGCAGACCAGCCATGCAGTGAGGACATCACAAGCCTGGCGGCCAGGGATGGATCCGAAATCTGGAACAGCAAGGACACCAAGGCGCTCTTGCTTGGCACATTCCCATGTCCCAGGTCACCTGTACCCGAATCGGACGCGGACTTCAACGAGCACAGACCCGCAAAGCGAGTGCTGACAACAAGGTCCTTCATGAACTGCACCTTTCCTGGCGAGCTGATTACAGGCTCCGTGCGAAGCAGCTTCACAGCGTCAGCCACCCTCCCCTCTTGCAAGAGGCTCTGGAGGAGGTTGACACAGGCATCCCCCAACACACTGCTGCCACCGGCAACCAGCGCCAGCTGCCTCATGTCTGACACGTCACCCCCGGAGGCAACAGCGGTGCACAGGAATGGCGCCAACCTGAACTTCAGGTGTCGCTGCATTGCGGGCAGGGTGGCAAATCTTTCAAGGACCGCTTCTAGACCTAGGTGAGTGTTGGACTCTGACCCAGTTCCCAGCAATGGTGCCACATTGCTGGCACTCTTTGTTAAAGTAGATCGACTCCTGGATGGCGGAGAGACCTGACCTACGGCTGGAACCTTGTCGGCAGTGTCCTTGGTTGTCTCCCTTGTCTTGACAGTCTGAGTGCTGTTCTCAATCGATTGGATGCCCTTGTTGATGGGAGGGCACAGCAAGTGGACCAGGGCAGCAGCACGGCAGAGTGTTTCTCAACAAAGGACAGCGCTCCTCTGTGAATGCATAGCTTGGTTGTGACTTGTTGTCTGGTGTCTGCAGCTCCACCAACTTGGGCTTCAGGTTGGACTTGGGTGAACCTCTAGGTGACCCCTGCTTACTGCATGATGAGAAATCATAGCCTAACGTCAACTGTTCTGACAGAGGAGCGATCTCAGCGAGAACTTCTTGTCTTTGACTCGAGTGCCTCCAGTACTTCTCTATCTCGGCCCCTTTGCCAATGGGGAGGAGCTTGGCCTCAGGTACTGTAACAAAGCCATATTTCACTCTCCTGTGTGCCTTCTGATGTGCTGATAAAGATCTTTCCTGTTGTCTGTACAGTAAGGCAGGAATCTCCACCTATTGAACAGTATCACTCATCAAGTAGCCGCACAACACCTTGCCTCCCTCCCACACAAGTACACCTCTAATTTTTCCATTACAGTCCATCCCATCCCTTTAAAATAAACTCGTTTAACCCTTCCTCTCTGTGAAAACGTGGGCATCCCAACATATTACTTACATACTGTAGACACCTTATGGGATGCACCTGTCAGGTCACACAGTAATACCAGATTGCCATCTGTTAACCAACACAACAGGGTAAGATCATGTCAGTTCTCGCAAAATATTGCATGAGTACATCAATCTTTTCATACTTAGCACATTGTAGAGGTACTAAAGACATGTCAAAACCCGAAGTTATTAGGTCTCTCACCTTTAACACTTTCACTTAATTGAAAATTTGACCTTATATCTGTTCAAAATGTGGGCGTTTCCACTTGTAGATTATTGAGGGTTGATGAGTGTGGAAAAAATCAATACACTATTTTGTACAGCATGCTATTACATCCATAAACACATTACAATTACTAATGGTTATCGAATTGTCATATGGATATTGTTGTTTCATGATTCTCAACTTGCATTTAGTTTGAATGAAAGTGACATTGGCTTCTATCATGAAATTTATACTGGCTTCATCAGCTGACCTTTGCCAACCTGATTAAATAAATATGGGCGGGGGACCTCTGAGGGCTATTAAGTTATTGGGCAAAATACAAGAGGATGCTTGCTTTGTGGGGTTTTAAACAAACATTACTTCCATATAAGGTTATTGCTTACCCAGATGGTTTTGATTGTGGTGCATTATGAGTTAGAGTTATGGGGGTTGAGTTATTTTTATAATAATGGTGCCCACCAAACAGAGGGAATGATTTTAAATTATATTCTCAACCCCAATAACTCTAAAGTGTTTCAACAAACACAACTCAGTGCCACATCTGTGTAAGCAATAACCTTATATGGAAGTAATGTTTGTTTAAACCCCACAAAGCAAGCATCCTCTGTATTTTGCCCAATAACTTAATAGCCCTCAGAGGTCCCTGCCCAATATTTATTAAATCAGGTTGGCAAAGGTCAGCTGATGAAGCCAGTATAAATTCATGATAGAAGCCAATGTCACTTTCATCAAACTAAAATGCAAGTTGAGAATCATGAAACAACAATATCCATATGACAATTCGATAACCATTAATAATTGTAATGTGTATATGATGTAATAGCATGCTGTACAAAACAGTGTATTGATTTTTCCACACTCATCAACCCTCAATAATCTACAAGTGGAAACGCCCACATTTTGAACAAATGTTATGATAAAGGGTCAAATTTTCAATTAAGTGTTGTTAAAGGTGAGAGACCAAATAACTTCAGGTTTTGACATGTCTTTAGTACCTCTACAATGTGGCTAAGTATGAAAAAGATTTGATGTACTCATGCAATATTTTGCGAGAACTGACATGATCTTACCCAACAGCACAGCATCAAAGTTATTTATCAAAGCGAACAGAAAACTGTTGCTAACACCTGATGAATAAAAAGGAACACTACATCAAATGTTTAGTACACGGGATGAAACAAAACCCACTATGTACACTTGTCCATAAATAGGTTGAATTTGAGATTTATTTATTTTAAATTTGATTTATCAAAGCAATGATTTAGATAATATAAATGCAATCATCAACTTGATCTGTATGATGCACCTTACTGGGAAATATCTGTCTTTTAAATTTTCGCCGATTTTAATTTTCATCACTAACCAGTCATGATAAAAATAAAACGCAGTAACAAATTAGTTACATATACTTCTCACTTCACAAAAGCATCAGCTTTAGTACAAGTTTAAAAAACTTCTCTATCGAGAAACTGATCTGTAGAATGTAGGATTGGTGGTGCAAAAAGCAAGGAAACAAGGTACAGTACTATTACAGTGGGGTTTGATAGGATCCTACAACCAACAGTCCTACTATGCTTCTTTATTTGCAAATGTAGGGCTGTTTAGTTGTAGGATCCTATCAAACTCCACTGTGTACCCTACATCCTACAGATCACTTTCTCGATAGAGAAGCTTACTTGTTTCCCTAATTTTTATTCCAGGACAGTATTAATAGAAATTTGTACCGCTTTTACTCAGTAGCCTGCTTGGAGTCTAAAAGTCTTTTTGGTACCAAGCCTGCTTGGTAGCCAGCTTGGAGTCAGCATCTTCATGGCACTGCTTTGGCTCACTAGCACGCTTGGACTGCTTTACTTTAGGGCAGGAATCATTCCCCAACTTGAAACAACGGGTTTACTAGAATCCTTTGCTACTTAAGTGCATAGAAAGTGTCAAAAAGTTAAGATAAAAATATATTTGGACTATAAAGTTATGCCCAAGCATGGCATTTCAGATTAATATCTTCACTGGCTAATGTTTTACATCTTATGTTTATGAAAAGGCACCTCTGGAAGTAAAATGCTACAATTTCGTCTGTGCACAATGTTCCAAATGCGAGTTACATGTGATGAAACAAAGGAGAATCAGGAAGAGGAGAAGGAGAAAAGTTAAATGGTGGATATTGAAGTGCCAACCTGTCGCTCCACTGTTTAACAAAGTGCATGTTGTATGTACATATTTGTTGTGTATTTGATACATTATATGCCAGTGAGCGAGTGGCTTCGTTATCATTTTAAAACGATCAATTGACCACGCCCATGAAACCAATCCTACATAGGACCCACTCTCATCTAATTTGTGCAATAAGTGGAGCGACGAAAGGGAAAAAAATTAACGGCAAGAATTCCCAATCTTTTAGGGTATATTAATCATTAGCAGTATCTTTTTA
>JABACO010000664.1:0-25201 GCA_013339895.1 Ephydatia muelleri | reverse complement strand
CTAAACCCAATCATTAATCATTGGCAGCAAGTAACACATTGTTGAGATACTCTATTACGATTGCCTAATGTGAAGCTGTGCAAATACAAGACAGAAGAGTTTAGAAGAGCTGTGTGAACACACCTAACGGGCCATCAACTGTGACGTTCCCCCTAACACTGCTCGCCAATCAAAATCAAGAGGACCAGCCAATCAGAAGGGGAGGAACTAATCAAACGAGGCGGGGCTACGTACCGCACTTCCTTGATGTTTGAGGATAGCGCGTACCGTGAGCGCATACACCAGAGTCACATTCACAGTGACCAGTTCAAACACCTAGGCCAAAAAAATTATTATGATTATTTTCACGTTAAGATCAGGACGCCGTAGTTTCGAGCGCGACACACACACAAAAAACTCACGACAGTGAATACGAGGATCCAGATACACCAGTTCCCTAGGGCTCCCTGCGGGGCCTTCATCCAAACCATGCTCCCAATGATCCACTGACCGCCAAGAGACAATCTGCCAAGATAGCACCAGGATGGGCTGAATCTGAAACGGAAGTTATAACTCTGGTTTTATAGGCACAAACCTCGGCGGGATGGGGGAGAGGGTGGGGTGGTGGGAGGATGCTGGAGGTTACCTTCGTGTTGCAGGCCTTGCGCTTTGTGATGACCAGTAGTACAATGGCTGCCGAACCGATTATACTGCACGCGGCAAAATAAACTGTTTCAGTAGCCCTTCTCTACCCCTTCACGTAAATCCACTTACCTCAAACTCGAGGCTACAAGACGCACCAAAGCCACCGCGTCTTTCTCACCGTTCTGAAATAGCCGGACATAATAGGTAGAACCCACATGCACAATTTTAAAGTGCAGGACTGAAAACCACAGATTATATCAGAGATAATATTATCTGATTATATATTATATTACAGTAGGCATAGTCCCAGCGGGTGCACGAATACCCACTGCATCGAATAACGTGAGAACCAACCAGTTGAGGGGTAAGGTAACAAGGAGAGTCTGGAGTTACGTAGCTGCCGCTGCGATTAAACGAACACGCCGTGGGATCCTCGGCTCCTACCATCTTCCACTGATTATAATTAGCGGTTAACTTTTTATTAATAATCATAACTAGCACTGGCTCGTAGTTGTACAGACTGGTAGAATTCTCCTTTGAAACAAAATGGTGCATAGCCGTTATTCGCTTAACTGTGCTGAATATCTTTTATCATTCTTCATTTTACTCTGCCAAACATTAGAAAACAAACCATTGCACACACAAACAACACACTTTACACAACCAAAAAATCTACATCATGTCTTTGTGTTTAGGCTTCTATAGCTCACATTCAACAGAGAAAATCCAGACCGTTCGTGGGGTTGAGATAGTATGAGGTGACGGAAGGTGCCTCTGGTCCAGCCATAAACGACTGCATTCAAACACCCTTGCAATGGGGTTGTGATTGACTGCCAAAACAATGACATGTAATAAGATCAGTTCATTCTTCCACCCATCACAATTTAACAGATAATATGAGCTTGGCCTCTCCTGTGATAGTTACATGTGTTAACCCTTTCCTGTGACAGTTAGGTGTGTTTAACCCTCTCCTGGTGAAGTTATGTGGTTTAACCCTCTCCTGGTGAAGTTATGTATGTTTAACCCTCTCCTGGTAAAGTTATGTGTGTCTAACCCTCTTCTGGTAAAGTTATGTGTGTCTAACCCTCTCCTGTGAAGCTATGTGTGTTAACCCTTTCCTGCACAAATTGTGAGGTCTACAATAGGCTGTTCCCATGCCTAGAAAGAATAAGGTTAAACAATAATACAGTCTAGCGGTTAACAGCGGACACACCCATCCCATTGCGATTGATTCCGGAAGGCCCCAATTTGTGCTCTGCGTGCATTAAATGCTGCCATCTGTATTGCAGCCACTTCCATAATATGGCCTACTTAACAGTTCAAACTGTAGAACACCCCCTCAAGATACCATAAATACATGTATCAAATTACAATGATTTGGGATTGTTTCCACGAAAAGGGACCTAACACATGTTTTTTTCAAGATTTCAAATTTTATGATATTCTAGAAGTGTGAAATGTCCTCTACACATTGATTCTTACACACTGAGAATCGAAGTATCTGTCATGGAGTTGTATGCACTGAAGATTTAATTAGCCATACATTTCAACGCAAGCATTACATTTCTATTGCGCATACTGGAAATTTTATAATGTATGCGCTAGGTCCCTTTTCATGAAAACAATCCCATGTCATGTTTTAAAATGACTTATAAGTCATAAATAATCTACTAATGACTGATTATGATGCCAGGCTGATATGGTCATCTTTGAAGCTCTTGTCAAAACTTTACACAAATAACAAGTTCTGTTGGCGTAGTAAAGTCAGTTGACTTATTGTACAAGTGCTACTTGTAGAGTCATGGTGTGATTGTGGTTAGTAGGTTGGTTAGTATACTAGTTAGTAGGCTGGTTAGTGCACTAGTTAGAAGACCATTATCATTGTTAGTCTCCCTGCCCGTTTCCTGTTAAACTGGATGTGATGATATGTGCCCCAGTAACTGTATAGATGGATACAGTTACAATATGGTATGTGAGAGTGTGTGTATGTGTGTGTGTGTGTGTGGTGTGAGATACATGTCGTGTCATAGCACACACATGTGCTCTGAACACACACACATGCACAATGCACACCTCACACACATGCACACACATACCTCAAACACACACTGTACACATACTGTACACATAACATGCATACACACCTCAACACACACCTCACACACACACACTGTACACATACACATGCATACACACACACACACCACACACACACCACACCTCACACACACACACACACTGTACACATACACGTGCACACACACACACTTCTGTTTCACTCACTTGAATTATCAGTAATGTTTTCTGCAAGTCTTTAACTGAAACAGGCACACTGATGAAATGTATCCCATAGGCTCCACTAACCACGGCCATCACTGCTAGAACGAGGTCTTAAGTTTTGGTGGAAGGGAAAGGAGGAGGGAGGGAATGGTGCAGTGGACACAGAGACATCACAGTCTGATGAAATGTGGCACACCATTGCATTCAAACAATGACCATGTCCATAACAATGAATACCCTCTCCTGTCCCCTGTACTGAACACACACACACACACACACACACACACACGCACACACACAACACAACACAACACACACACACCACACAACACACAACACACACACCACACACACATACACACACACTCACACACATACACAAACACACATATACACACACACACATACACACACACATACACACACATACACACACACACTCACACACACACACACATACACCACACACTCATGAATGCTCTGCTCACAATAAACATGAGCAGGAAGGCTGTCACCATCTTCTGAGCCTTTCGCTCTCCTTCAGCAATGAACCCATCAGTGGACAAGCTGTAGGCCTTTGTTTCAACTAGGGGAGGGAGGGAGGGAGGGAGGGGGAGGGAGGGAGGAGGGGGAGGGAGGGAGGGAGGGGGAGGAGAGGGGGAGGGAGGGAGGGAGGGAGGGGGAGGGAGGGGGGGGAGGGAGGGAGGGAGGGGAGGGAGGGAGGGAGGGGGAGGGAGGGAGGGAGGGGGAGGGAGGGAGGGAGGGGGGGAGGGAGGGAGGGAGGGGAGGGAGGGAGGGGGAGGGAGGAGGGGGAGGGGAGATAGGGAGGGGGAGGGAGGGAGGGGGAGGAGATAGGGAGGGGGAGGGAGGGGGAGATAGGGAGGGGGAGGGAGGGGAGATAGGGAGGGAGGGAGATAGGGAGGGAGGGATGGAGGGAGGGAGGGATGGAGGGAGGGAGGGAGGGAGGGAGGAAGGGAGGGGGAATAGACAGGGGAGGGAGAGGAGAAGCAAAGGTAATATTCTATACATTACACAAACACACTACATGGAAGAGGAGGGAGGAGGAGGGGAGTGGCACAGGACATACTTTGCAGCTCCTGGCACCTTACTCTGTGCTCTCCTGGCTACTTTAAAAAACTGGAGGACTTTGCAGTAGAGGGCACAGAGGAGGGGGAAGGCCACCAGATAGTGTACAATGAGGATTGCTGCAAGGTGACGGACACTTGGTATCTCCCAACTATGTAGGTACGCTGTGGAGAGTCAGTGACAGTGATGTCGCCATGGAGACCAGCAACACCTTAAACAACAAAACAAAGAAAAAAACACTCCTCTTACATTGTCCAGGTGAGGAAGCAGATTACTGAAGTCTGGGAAGCACCTGCAATTGTGGAGGGGAGAGGATAATGGGGGAAATGAGAAGGAAACTGATCTAACTGACCCACAGACGTGTGATAAAGACTCCTGCACCAGCAAGCCATCGGAAATAACCACTCCAAATGGTACCAGCACCAATGCGAATGGAAGAAAGCTACATGTGTGTGTGTGTGTGTGTGTGTGGAGGTGATAAGTGGAGGAATGTAAATGTCAATAAACACAACACACGCATGCCACACCACACACACACACACACACACACAACACACACACAAAACACACACCACACACACACACACACACACACACACACACCATGCTGTCATATACCTACACAGTAGTAGCTACAGGGGTTGTGGGTTACGATGTTAGTGCCGGCCTGTCTGGCGTGGAAGTAAGCTATGAAAGAGTATGCCACTGTCATGTTGATCGTGATGCACTGGAAAATCTGCACGCAAAAGATGACGCACACATGGTTTGTGGGTGCATAGAAATGTACATTGTGTGAGGTTATCACATGAGCACATGTGTGTTGTGATGCCTGCCCTTCCCACCTCCGTTCCCACCCTCCCCTCCACCCTCCCCTTCCCACCCTCCCTTCCACCCTCCCCCTCCTATCCCCTTCCTTCCCACCTCACATCCATGACCCTTCCCTTCCCTTCTCCACTCTCTCTTCCCACCATTACTCTCTTCCCACCTCAAAGAAGGAAATAGAGAAGTGTGTTGTGTGAGAAGGATGTGTGAGTTGGCAAAGCCCTACTACTCAACTTACCACTGTCAGAGTGGACAGGGTGATACAGGTTGAGCTGTTCCGCGGGAAGGTGTGAGTAACACGCCAGAACCCACCAGCCATAGCAGACTCAAGAGGCAGTCACACAGCGAAAGCACCATGAGGGGGTGAACCTGAAGGAGGAAGGAGGGAGGGAGGGAGGGAGGGAGGGAGATCTCAACCGTGCTATGCTTAGTAATGCCAGTGCATTTGTACGTTTTCCATGAAGGCAGGTATCAGACAAGCTACAAGCTCCTCCCCCTTCCTCTCATCTGACCCTCCTCTCCCTTCTTCTCATCCGACCCTCCTCTCCCTTCCTCTCATCTGACCCTCCTCCCCCTTCCTCTCATCTGACCCTCTCTCCCTTCCTCTCATCTGACCCTCCTCCCCTTCCTATCATCTGACCTCCTCCCCTTCCTCTCATCTGACCCTCCTCCCCTTCCTCTCATCTGAACCTCCTCCCCTTCCTCTCATCTGACCCTCCTCCCCCTTCCTCTCATCTGATCCTCCTCCCCCTTCCTCTCATCAGGTATAGCTTTATATGGGACAGTTCCGCGAAAATTGCCCCACGGTTAAAATGTTATAAAAATGCATCGCGTTTGAATCGCTATAACTTTCCAACGGATAATGCTATCGACTTCCTATTTTCAAAACTTCATACTACACCATTTCACTATGAAATGTTGAAAATAGGAGGAAGTCGATAGCGTTATCCGTTGGGAAGTTATAGCGATTCAAACGCGATGCATTTTTATAACATTTTAACCGTGGGGCAATTTTCGCGAAAACTGTCCCATATGTATATACGGGTGTCCACGAAAGAACGCAATCTATCAAATGTTATTCCCGTTCAAAAGCATTGCGTTCTTTCGTGGACACCCGGTATACATTGGAATTAAAAGGTACTTACATTTGGATTGGATAATTTTTTCTGAACAACTGCTGGCAAAATGACTGTCAGAACTGCAATAATACTGAAAAGGAATGAATACATTATTAACAGGGCTACAGCAGGAGGGTGAGGAACACATTTGTGATTTTCGCATAGCAGTCTAAATCTGGTCTTAGAAATTAACCACTTTTATGGAGTGTCAGGAAAATGTGGGAGTGGCATATAAATGTTACTGTTGATTTTAAAAGTGGGCTTAATCTTCCTTCGTATTGTTACCTTGTGAGCACATAACTTATAAAACAATTACATGTAGACAATGGCATAGATGGAGTTCACTGAACATTTTGTGGGCAGAGGGTCGGTGGTCCCCCCGATGGGTGACTAAGATTTTTTTTTTACCTCCCCGCGCATTCAGCGGCAATGAAATCCTTACCTAACGACAGAGGTTAGCATACGAAAAGACCCGACCATGTATGTAAAATTTCCTGGGCCTGTATGCATGGACACAGTGAGAGAAGAATGATGTGGTGTGTGTGGTGTGTGTGGTGTGTGTGGGTGGGTGTGTGGTGTGGTGTGTGTGTGGTGTGTGTGTGCGTGCGTCAGCGTGTTGTGTGTGTGTGCGTGCGTCAGCGCGTTTGTGTGTGTGAGAGGAGAGGCGAAGTAACTGCTGGAAAAAGATAATTCACAGTCGCAGTACTAACATGATCTTGTTCCCAAGCATCACACACGTTCTGGTGCATAGCTTGCTGTTTTTTTTTCCCCCCAATTGCAGTCACGTGCCTCGATTACACGCGTGCGATAGGTATACGCGTAAGAACAAACCAACTGCACGAAAGAGGCATAATTGTGTTTGCAGTTTGCAGCAAGGACAGTTGTTTCTCTGTCACGGCGCCAGCTATACTAACCCGCTGCAGACGCACAGTCTTTCCCTTTGACCATGCGAGTTTGACCTACTCATAGATATTAGAGTAGATAATATCTATGAGTAATACTCTAATATCTATGACCTACTCGAGTTTCACTTTGATCTAAAAAAAAAAAGAATGATCATTGCAAACAAATTGCTATCAGAATGTTACCTGCATTACATCATCACGATCAGCAGCCATTCAAGTGTGTCCAGCGTCATTGGACGATAGCTCATTAATTCGATTATCGTGAATTACCTTCTTTTTAGACAGTCTTACCATTATGCAATGAGCTACCATAAACCATTGCCAATTCATTCTTCTTTCCGCGGCACCCCAAAAAAATGGTGGCCATGTGTTTTAAACATACCCCGCTGTCAGATGTGCATGAAATATAAACGACATGTTTTAAAAAAATACCGCGGGAAGAATGAAATTGAGTGACTGGGGTCGGACCCAATACATGGTGAAACGGAAAGGCGTTTTTTAGCAATGGTGTATGGTGGCTCGTAAGTGCATAATTCAGAAAAGGGACCCGGTTGTAACTTATTTCGAAAAGAACACAACTTCACAAGTATGAAAGCACATATCCTTCAATCAAACGTAGCTTGAAAAGTGTTCCGTTGAACTTCGTTCTGGTCATGTACTAAAACTTGCCCTAGCTTGTCTTCACTGTGTTCTAAATGACATGTGAATTATTCCATTTCCCACAGTGGCAAAACAGTGAGTGCTTTATCATTGCTACACTATACATCAGCCCATGCTTATCACAGTATGAAATATCTAACGTGTTCCTCTATTCTCCTTCCCTTCCTTGGTGCATGCATTACCACATGATCATATTGGGTGGATTGCAGAGTTGCAATAAAAGGATGTAGTTTGTAAACCACACCCAAATGAAGTACCAAGTAATAATTATATTGCACGTAATTAACGTTCTGTTTCAATGCACCATTATCAATAAGGAATACGCCTGCACATCAGCGTTCTGCAAATGTTCAATACCAATTTCTGTCAATGCCAACACCTGTGTGTAGGTATGAAAAGGAGATTGTGTAAGCTGTGCAAGGGAGCATGCATAATAAATAGTTCACATTATACAACAAAAGGGATTATGATTTCTGTGCATTCCTTTCTGCAGCTTAACTAAGAAATGCAAAGGACTATGGAAAGTAAAACTTGGAAAGTCATGACTGAAGTTGTAATGAATTTCTGCTTTGGACAATAAAGAGGTAGTCCTATTAATGATATGCCTATAGCCAACATACCACACACGTGGCTGTGTCTGAATACTGCTTGATGTTAGGTGTCTTCCATCCACCAAACGGGGCGAAGTCACTAAATGAAGGGTTGTCATCATAGTGTGGGTACCTGCAAAATAAAACAATCAATCAATTCATAAAATTATACATGTATATATATTGTGTGCAGTGCATTAATTAGAGGCGGCATTCCGGACAATGTATGACAAATACGAGGTTGAAAATGAACCTGCCTGGACTTAAAAGAAGGCGTGACCATGCATGGCCCCACCCACCATCCACTTACCACAGTGGGTGGGCTGCCCCTCCAGTGTAGGACGAAGATCCCATGATTTCAACCCATTGGGATTCACTGGCATAGACACCTGTGCTTTTGTGAGACTGAAGGATAGATTGTGCATCTAATTAAACATACATTGTCACCCATATATGGCAGCCCCACACTACACCCATATGGCAGCCCCACACTACACCCATATATGGCAGCCCCACACTACACCCATATATGGCAGCCCCACACTACACCCATATATGGCAGCCCCACACTACACCCATATATGGCAGCCCACACACTACACCCATATATGCTAGCCCCACACTACACCCATATATGGCAGCCCCACACTACACCCATATATGGCAGCCCCACACTACACCCATATATGGCAGCCCCACATATATGGCAGCCCCACACTACACCCGAAGCAGGTAACTAGTATCACAACAACACACCATGCATCTATAAATGAACAGGGCCTGCAAAGCCCATATATGGATGGTTCCACTTACTGCTGCCGCTGACAGTAATTCTTCAAAGAACTTTTGATTTCAGAGTAGCTGCCTAGCCAGTATTGAGACCCCTAGGACACACAAAACACATGCACACGCACACAAGCACACAGAAACACACACACAACACACAAGCAATACACAAGCAATACACGATCATTGAAAAATTCAACACATTTGAAAAGAGCAGAACAGTGTCTCACCTCAATGTCCAGCCATATCATGCCATAATTGCTGCCACTTAGTTTGTCAACTGTTAAAGGACGTGCGCAAAGATGGCGATAACTGGATGCATGGTAGGTAACAGGTATACATCTACATGTAGTCCTTTTAACCTTCCCCACCCCAATCCAATCCAATCCAATCCTACTACGTGTATACGCTTTTCCCCCTGATGTTATCGCGCTGTTTAGTCCCCAGACCATCCCGAGATTAGATTACTACGATAGTGAACTCCTTCACTCACCCATGCTGGCTACCTGAGTAGCGGCCGAGCTGCTGCACCTGGGACATGGGAAAAGGTAAGCGTCCACATACGGTATGCCCGCCGCTCGCGCGTTGGCTATGGTGGTGGGGGCGTTTGAGTCCGGCACACCTACAAGACGTAAAAACATATATATATATTTAAAAAGATCTCGGACTACTAGTATGAATAAGACAGATGCCCTCACCGTTACTCTGGAAGCCTCGCACTATGGCAAACTCAAAACCGTTGGCTTTCAGGCAAGTAAAATCAGACTCGGAGACCAAAGTCGACACGTCCACTCCGTAAGTCCCCGCCCCTGGCAGTGGTCGAGTGTGGTTTGCGGGGCCCAGGGGCCTGTGCTTGGAAAGCTGCGATGCGTAATAGCTCGGGGCCGTATGCGCACAACTGGCCACAAGCAAGATTCCACACACGACGGCTGCAACCCACGCCATTGTCTTAGAAGCTCAGCACAAATTTGCGCATGCGTGGTTAAGTATTATTGACCGAAATTAATAGTGCGAATACTAAGAAGGGCTGTGTAGTGTATGCGATACTCAACTGGTCGCTGGTCAATCCATCTCTGTTAATGCTTTTAAAAAGAGACCTCACAAAAGACCTGAACTATGCATACACAAAAATAAACACGCATACTACAATGCCTATACAGATTAAACATCGTCAATGTTTCTGTTTCTGGACATTGTTTCTTCCACTTTAATACCAGTTCTTGTCCACATCAGCACCTGAAGTAGATATAATGTCATAATTAACATTTCCTCTCCAAATACATGTACTTGGTCTGCAGTCAATCCTCCTCCCCTTCTCAGTAGCCTTCCCTTATCGCTCCACTCCTCCCAATTCCTAACACTACCATAGGACTCTCAACCTGCTCCCTCATCTCTCCTGTCACATCATATTCCAATCAACCCTCCAAAAAAAAAAAAAAACTCTTACCACACACTGTGGCGTCTCCGACATACTGCTTCATTGCGGGCTTTGACCACCCAGCGAAAGGTTTAAAATCACTGAATGATGCTGAGTTATCGTAGTGTGCATACCTTTGCGAAATGCATGCACACACACACACACACACACACACACACACACACACAGTAACAAAGCAAAAAATACATAAAAATATCACAATGACTGTGCGTTACCAGAGTGGGCGGGACGATCCTCCTGTGAAGCTGTCTCCAAATATTTCGCTCCACTGAGATTCACTTGAGTACACACCCACACACTTGTGTGCCTGCAGAGAAGGACAAGTCACATGATCATTACTTGAACTGTGGCATGACCATGAATGCCATTGTAGCACTATAACTGCTTACTAAATTAGGACTGGTACCCACCTGAGCAGCTGTCAGGAGATCTTTGAAGAACTGTTGATTGGCTGATGTTGATCCAAGCCAGTATTCTGAGCCCTACATGGCAAGCGTTCATACAACATTCAGTGCCTGAGGCTTTATGGTTGATATAACACTATGTGGTGTGTTGTGTGTGTGTGTGTGTGTGTGTGTGTGTTGTGTGTGTGTGTGTTGGTGTGCGTGTGTGTGTGTGTGTGTGTTTGTGTGTGGACATCTTTGCATGATGCTTAAAGATAAGATTTGAAGGTTCCTCTAGACACTGCACTAAATTTAATCCAGTCAACACACACACACATGCACACAACACACACACAGCGACACATACACACATACATTTGGTACCATTTGAAGGAGTAACCTGCACGTTGAACAACACTCCCCTTATTATTTACTTAGCATAGCAGGCACAACGGCTATAGTGTGTTCATATACTGTAGAGCAAGCAAGGATTGTAACAATACACACAGATGCACTCACCTCAATATCCAACCAAACCATTCCGTAATCTGAACCTTTGAGACTTTGCACTATTGTTTGTGCATACGCCATGTTAAAAAGTTACAGGAGAGAGAGTGTGTGTTGAGAGAGAGTGTGTTGAGAGAGTGTGTTGAGAGAGAGTGGTGTGAGAGAGAGTGTGTGTTGAGAGAGGTGTGTTGAGAGAGAGTGTGTTGAGAGAGAGTGTGTGTTGAGAGAGAGTGTGTGTTGAGAGAGAGTGGTGTTGAGAGAGAGTGTGTGTGAGGAGAGAGAGAGAGAGGAGAGAGGAGAGAGAGAGAGAGAGAGAGAGAGAGAGAGAGAGGAGAGAGAGAGAGAGGAGAGAGCGAGAGGAGAGAGGAGAGAGAGGAGAGAGAGAATCTGCGATTGCACATGTTAACACTGATGGCGCGCTTTCTTACTCATTTCCTCGACCTGTTGTGACGCTGTCTTGGAGCACTTGGGGCACGGGAATAAGTACACGTCCACATATTTCATTCCGGCAGCCCTGGCGTTGGCGATAGTGGCCGGGGCGTTCTTGTCAGGCGTTCCTGTATGTAGAGTGTGATTGTGAGAGTAAATTGAAAAAGGGAGCAGAAAATGCGCGCTATAGACTACGAGCGAACCGCTGCTCTCGTAGGCCCGAACGATTGCAAACGTGAATCCGTCGCCTATGAGGCAAGAGAAGGTGGTTTCGCTTATGGGGCTGGAGATGTCCACTCCGTACGTCGAATTGGCTGATGAATGAGTTATGTTTGACTGGAAGTCGTGTGCCATAGCGCGCTCAAAGCCTATGGTGAGTAGAAGGAGCAGGAGGCGAGATGGTGCGGCCATTATTCCAGGTGTGTGATTGTGTAAACTGGCAGCGATATATATCCAGCCCTGCCCAGCGGCGCGATAAAGATCACGCATGCGCAAGCATTTGCCGTTCGAGTGCTTTCATGAGAATTTTGAAAACACATCGAGTGCGTGTATGATGATATTACAAAACATAGACAAAAAAGAATGCTAAAAAAATGCTAAAGCTTACTGCATAATTGTAGGAAGTGATGCCCCCTCGTCAAAGCCTAGTCCACTCCTCCGCTTTACCCTAGATCCTCTTAGACACAAGCTCGAACCAGGGCAAATAAAAGTCGAGCTCTGACAAATGCATATGTTTCTGCATATGACTTTTCCCATTTTGCTGCTATGCTGGTAGCCATGTGCATCAAAAAATGTTCTGCCTCTCTGTGGAGAAGCCCATCAACGGATGTGACCTGCGTTGTCTCGTACCCAGACCCAAATGTACGTAACGATGATCGTATGACATCTGCGTATATTGGGTCTGGGGGCGAGACGAGATGTATGAAAAACGTTAACGTTGGTCAGGGTACGAGCTACGTTCTATCCGACTAATTACTGTACTCTACACTTAACTAACCGAAACGAGGAACTATAAAACATTAAATCTTAATCTTAGCATCCTGGCTATGTTGCTTCCCGAAAGTCGTCAAAAACTCAGCGTACAAGTAAAAAAAGTAATTAAACTTGTGGTTTCTCGGCCCCAGACCCATTACCCTTGTCGCGTGTCAGGACTCCATGGTACGGCACAAAGCTGTTCTCTTCGTCTGCCTTGTGAGCGTCGCAGCGAACGTGTACCTCTTGAGCAGGCTTAAAAAACCCTACCACCATGCCATACCAAAGAGTCCAGGAGACATAACGGTCGTGACTCCCACAGGGAGTGTACCGAAGGCACAACCAGAGGGCAAGAGCTTAGTATCCGAGTTAGTCGTCTTCGTGGGCGGATGTCCACGGAGTGGAACGACGCTCGCCAGAGCGATGCTGGACGCCCACCCGGACATTCGGTGCGGCGAAGAGACCCGGGTCCTCCCTCGTATACTCGCGATAGCCAGCAAGATGTCCCAGTCAACCCTCGAGCAAAAGCGCCTGGAGAGCGGTGGAGTGTCGGAAGAACTGCTCGACCGAGCCATAGCGGCCTTCATGGGCGAGATCATCGTTGGCCACGGTGTCCCCTCCAAGTACCTGTGCAACAAGGACCCGCTCCTCTTGCAACACATGAAGCACATAGCGCGGATGTTCCCCAAGGCCAAGTTTCTGCTCATGATCCGGGACGGTCGGGCCGTGGCCCATTCCATCGTGAGTCGGAATATCACGATATCCGGAGTGGACGCGAAGAATTACCTGAGCGCAGCCCTGTTCTGGAACAAGGTGGCGCTGTCGATGTCGGAAGACTGTAACAATTTACCCGAGCGGTGCATGATTGTGTTCTACGAGAAGCTGGTGGGCGACCCTTCCACGCAGATGAAGGAGGTGCTTCGCTTCTTAGACATCCCTTGGCACGATAACGTCCTCCGCCATCACGAGATGATAGGATCAGAGGTTTCCCTTTCCAAGTAAGCTATCGTGCATGTATAGTTATGTGTGCAACGCAGTGTGTGTGTGTGGGGGGGGGGGGGGGAAGGGAGGGGGGAGGGGAGGGGCTTGTAAGGATAAATGTACAGTATTGTGTATCATATTATGTAGTTATGTTTTGAGGATCCCATACATACACAAAATTATCTCATGGCCCTCATCTCAAGATGGCTCTTTATGTGCTATGTGGGAGGGGACATCCCATTGCTTCCCAGATGCCATTGTCTTCCCCCTCACTATCTCACTCACTTTATCCTCCTGGTTACTTGCCAGTGTCCACCCCACTGGGCACATACTGACTATGAGCACTAAATACACAAATAATGACGTGGACAGTTTATCTAGATCGACGGATTCTCCCCCCAAAGTAAAAAAATGGCCAATTTATTTTAATTTTTGGTTAAAAAATGGAATCTATAAGTATTCAATGAATCTTTAGTTGATCGTCTATCGACTATTTTCTTTAAACTTGAGAAAGCATTTTCACTACCTTGTGACATTCAAGACTTCAATTCAAGCCTACAATTCCGCCCCCCTTTTTGGTCAACGTACGTAGGTGCGATTCACGCGTGCAAGGATAGTGCGCGCTAAAATTGCTAAAGTCTATGGCGCACGTGATTCGTTTCCAATCCCTCTATATATTATCATCCTTTGCAATTCCCCACCCAAAAAATGCTCAGTGTAATTTTAACCTGACAAATAATTAGATAATTATACCATAATTATAGACCGTGAAATTGGGATCATCAAATTGTTCTTTAGCTCAGCGACTAACGTTAGATATAACTTACGGGAATAATGGACGACAGAGCTAATACCCTATTACTTATGGTAGCACAAACATGTTGGCCAATATAGACACTTCCATGCCACCAACAGAACTCACTTTCCTTGCATTGTGATGTCAAATTCTATATAAAAAAATTAAAGGGGAGAAGTGCACCCACCCACACACACACACACACACAACAGTGGAAGTCACATGATGCCCTAAGTCACACGACATCTGCAGTAGTCACAGTGATCAATCAGTGGTGCTCAGAGGCAACATCCTCCGAATACACCAGCTCGCTGGTGGACTGATCCCTGTGCAAATAGGAGGGTCTTCCCCTCTGAGACGAGACACTGGTATCACTATCACTGCTGCTGGACTTGATCACGGTATCAACGAAGTCCTCGTTGGTCCATCCATACACGATCGCATTGAGAAAGCCTTGAAGGGGAAGCACCAGGGACTGTGGAAGGGTAGAGGAAATGGAACAAGTCACATCCAGTGCCAACACAAAAGATACACGCACATACCTGTAGCAGCAACAATACCAGGATAGGTTTCGGGTGACGAGGATGGGGATTTGACAAGTCCACATTTACCCCCACTGACCACAGGGAGAGAATGAAATCTGCAAAAACAATGAACAAACAAAAAAAAAAAAAAACCAAGTTAAAGCAAAGAGTACAGTATCCAACTAGAGCCCACTTGCTGCGCCTGTGACCACAAATAAGGTCAGGAAAAGCAGGATTGTTGTTGGGATGGCTGAACCTCTTGCCTGTGGTACAGACCCATATTGTAGGTTGCAATAATCGGATTGGACGACACCACGTTTGATCGACTCCACCCTCAACAGAAGAAGGATTTTGACATAGATGATGACCAGGAGAGTGAATGTAACAAGGTAATGAATTCCAATGATTAGAGAGATGGATAAAATAAATTTTCTGAGATTGAGGGAGTAATCATTTATTGCCTGCCAAAGAATATGGAAGTAATGATGTAAGGAATTTATTAAACCCCATTAGTTTATAATTGGAAGCAATCATGGATCTCATAAAGACACCACATCTCTCACAACCACACAACACAATGATAGTACGATGACACTACCACTTGTTACAGTCACATGTGAGATGTTGTGTAGAGGTGATGTAATCATGTTGCCACATCAAACTGAATTACCAAAAGTTTGATGAATTCATCACTAAAGAATGATAGTGTGCTAACGGCGCATGTAGGATTTACTTCTAATCGATGCAGTTTCATTCTCCTCTAAATCCTAGCTGTAATGGTACAGATTCCATGTTTACAATTAAACAACAGATTGCAAATTCACCCAATTTGCTAAATCAGAATCGCTGTATAATATAATAAGAAAAGGAATTACTGTGTGAACTTAAATGTAGCATTTGTATAAAGCATATTATGTTGGCGTACCAACAGGCTGACATGTGTTTCATCTGTGTATACACAGACATACACATGCACACATACGCACACATAGCACGATGTCTTCAATAAAGAAACATTTGAGCGGCTGTGAAAAGCGACGGAGAAAAGCAGAAGTCGAAGCCTCTGTTTCACAACATCCAAAAATCAGTTCATTTTTTTCTACATCTACTCTGACTACCGCTACCCAGTCTGCCGCTACCGGTAGCTCTCCATTGCTCACTGCAGACCAGTTTCCATCCGAGCCATTTGGGTCTTCATCAACTGCCGACGGCAATACAGTAACAGTTGTCACTCATCATGTCGGTGATCTTTTTTCAGCCGTAGTACATACAGAGCCTGCAACAGAGGCACCACCTGCTTGCATCGAAGAAAGTTTTCAAGTTCCTGAATCTATTCAGATGGATAATTCCCAATGCAAAGATGTCACTGAAACAGTTCATCAAGATGGTGGTGCAGTATTCCTCCATCAGATGGAAACAGATCCTGCTCTGTGGTCTATTAGTGAGAACATGATACAGTATTGGCTGCGAGTCGGTCCAGAGCTATGTAGGAACAGGGATGGAGTATATGCTAATTCTACAAGGCAAGGAAAGTCAATCAGGTAAATTGCGCATTTGCACGCTCCGCAGCCGTATATTAATTCACACAATGTCAAATTGTCACTTGCCATGCAAAGAATGTAATATAAAAAGAAGAGCGAGTAAATGTACACTATCATCGGCTATGTAGGCACAGATTTGCACGAAACCAGCTATGCGTCATACATGTAGTACTATTAATGCAGTTCACGCATGTCATTATATACATGCATGTAAATCTATGAGATAAATAATATATATAATGCTTTGTACTCTGTCTGGCCCATGTAGGAAGCTAAATGATACAGCGTTCACAACACTGTCTCCAAATGGAGAAAAGGTTGACAGAAACTGGCTGATGTATTCCCCATCAACAGGATGCGTGTTTTGCTTTGTCTGCAAACTGTTTTCTATAAATAGTGCAAGCAATTCCTCTAGTCTAGCAACAACAGGTTTTGATTCGTGGGATCATATTGGTCGGCTTAATGATCATGAACGTTCTGTTCAACACAGAGAATCTCTTTCAAAGTATGCTATTCGCCTAGCAAAACACGAGACAATAGACCGTTGTATCATAGATAGTTATGCAAGGGAAAATTCATACTGGAAGGAGGTTTTGAGAAGAGTAGTTTCAGTAGTTACGTTTCTTGTCACTCGTGGACTAGCTCTTCGTGGCAGCAATGAGGTTTTTGGATCAGAGCACAACGGAAATTACCTTGGATGCTTAGAGTTGCTTTCTGAATATGATCCGTTTCTTGCAATAGGGGACGTGGCAATCCATCTTGTTTATCATCTACAATATGTGAAGAGTTTGTTTTGCTCATGGCAGAGGAAGTGAGGCAAGTTATCATTAACGAGATTGCTTCAGCAAAGTACTATTCGTTTAGCGTTGACTCAACACCAGACATCTCACATACGGACCAGCTGACGTTTACAGTTCGCTACGTTCATGACGCTGGAATACCAACTGAGCGTTTTTTAAAGTTTGAAGAAATACATTCCCACACTGGTTTAAATTTGTTCAACACTTTAATCGACATTCTTAAAGACTTTAGGCTTGATCTCAAAGATTGTCGAGGTCAATCTTATGACAATGCTAGCAACATGTCAGGAAAGTATTCTGGTGTGCAGGCCTGGTTGTTGGAAGAAAATAATAAAGCATCTTACATTCCTTGCATGGCACACTCGTTAAATCTATCAGGAGTCTCAGCAGCAGAATCTTGTGTCAACGCTGTATCATTTTTTGGATTTGTTGAAAAGTTGTATGCGTTTTTTTCTGCCTCAACACATCGTTGGAATCTTTTGAGAACAGTGCTTAGTGCTGTCAATGCAGTTGAAAGATCACTTTTACCAAAACGTCTTTGTGAAACCAGGTGGTCTAGTAGATCGGACGCGCTGAAGTCTTTGTCGCAGCACTATAAGGTATACCATGATGTTTTACAGCAAATTGCTGACGATCCCTTGCAAAAGTGTGATACACGATCTGAAGCACTTGCAATGGCAAATATAATGGACACACTGGAAACAGTTTTTATGACAGTGTTTTGGAGTGCACTGCTTCAAAGAATTCACGAAAGCAGCCATCCAGTCCACTACCATAGAAATAGGATCTGCTATTGCTGTATTGAAGTCTCTTCTGGGATTTCTGGAAGCTCAAAGAAGCTTGTTTGATGATTATAAGGCTAGAGCAGTTGCTATTAGCAAGACTCCATGCTTTAAAGAAGTGCGAGTGCAACGAGCAAAGCGCGTCTTTGGAGATTCTAGTGAGCCTGATGTTGTGATGTCTTCAGAAGAGAAATTTAGAATTGAAACGTTCTACGCTATACTTGATCGTATTGTGACCGATCTCAACAACAGAATACGTGCATATTCAGAAACGGACACTCGTTTTCTATTCTTAAGACACCGTGAACTTCAGAATTTTGATGCCGTAAAAGATTCCTTGTCTCGATTAACATCGTTCTATTCCGATGATCTTGATGCTGAAATTTTTGATGAATGGTTGCAGTGGACAGAATTTGAGAAGGCTTTGTATCCAAAAGATGCATCGAGAAGGCCGGCACATGAAATGCTGTCCACTTTAAGAAAACACCATGTCGAAAGTGCATTTCCTAACATATTCATTGCACTGCGTATATACTTAACTCTTCAAGTATCAAATTGTACTGGAGAGCGGTCATTTAGCCACCTGAAGAGAATTAAAAATGCGCTCCGCTCGACTATGGGTCAAGAACGATTATCGAAGCTTAGCAATATTGAACATAGAATCTGAACTTGTTCGAGAAATTGACTATTCCAAGCTAATCGCCAACTTTGCCGAACTCAAATTACGCCGTAACCTGTTTAAAAAGTAGATCATTCGAATAAATTTGTACAATTGTTATTATATGTTAGAGTATGTGACGCTTGCTGATAGCAGCGTTCCACAATTGTTATACAACCGCTGTGTGTTGTGAGACTTTTATTACTAAGGGGGCCCATTAAATTTACCCCTGCGCCAGGCCCATTAATGGTTAATCCGGCACTGCATACATACACACATATATACACACAGTTACACTACATGTACACTGTGCACATAAATACATGTACACTGTGCACATAAATACATGCACACACACACACACATTGAAATGCATACACACACACACACACTCATTGACATGCAACACACACACACACACACTCATTGACATGCATACACACACACACATACACACACATACACACACACACACACACACACACATTTGACTCACGTGAGTTTAAATTCATGGAGACTGGAGGTATTGGCACTACATTGCCATAGAAAGGAACACACCTGCAGGATAACATCATCAACACAAGAGCAATAAAATGGCTGATGTGTGTGAATGGTTTAATTTGCGTACTAAGGGCTTGATTATTGATTTCACAACACAAGCTATGCAAGTGCTTTCAATTTCACTCACCAGCAGCTGCACTCCTTAGCCTCTTGCACAATTCGTGTTCCTGAGTCGAATAGTCCAAGCATCAGCAGTACTACAAAAAATGGTTCAAACCTGCAAAGCAAGGGTTAAACTCATGGGGCATGGGATGCCATGGAAACATACCATGCAAAGCCATAGGCAATGGCAGTTTTAAATGGATGCCAAACTTTTATGTTTTCACTATAGTTCCCCTATAATGTGGTTAATGTAAGATAACGAAGAATCAACCACACACACACACACACACACACACACACACACACAAACACACACACACACCACACATGCGCACGCGCACACACACACACACACGCACACACACACACAAACACAATCACACACAAACACAAACACACACAATACACCCAAGGTTCTGCAAATCCCCACGCACAGCATACCACACACAGCTGCACTTCCACTCTCCCAATCAGTGGTTGTAATATATGAGCAAAGAAAGGTTCTGCCAAAGTTTGATTGAATCAGTTCTAGGTGAAACTTTGTATAGCAGAGATTAAAAGAAAATGCTGGTACCCTGTAAACTAAACCCAATCATTAATCATTGGCAGCAAGTAACACATTGTTGAGATACTCTATTACGATTGCCTAATGTGAAGCTGTGCAAATACAAGACAGAAGAGTTTAGAAGAGCTGTGTGAACACACCTAACGGGCCATCAACTGTGACGTTCCCCCTTAACACTGCTCGCCAATCAAAATCAAGAGGGACCAGCCAATCAGAAGGGGAGGAACTAATCAAACGAGGCGGGGCTACGTACCGCACTTCCTTGATGTTTGAGGATAGCGCGTACCGTGAGCGCATACACCAGAGTCACATTCACAGTGACCAGTTCAAACACCTAGGCCAAAAAAATTATTATGATTATTTTCACGTTAAGATCAGGACGCCGTAGTTTCGAGCGCGACACACACACAAAAACTCACGACAGTGAATACGAGGATCCAGATACACCAGTTCCCTAGGGCTCCCTGCGGGGCCTTCATCCAAACCATGCCCCCAATGATCCACATGACCGCCAAGAGACAATCTGCCAAAGATAGCACCAGGATGGGCTGAATCTGAAACGGAAGTTATAACTCTGGTTTTATAGGCACAACCCTCGGCGGGATGGGGGAGAGGGTGGGGGTGGTGGGAGGATGCTGGAGGTTACCTTCGTGTTGCAGGCCTTGCGCTTTGTGATGACCAGTAGTACAATGGCTGCCGAACCGATTATACTGCACGCGGCAAAATAAACTGTTTCAGTAGCCCTTCTCTTACCCCTTCACGTAAATCCACTTACCTCAAACTCGAGGCTACAAGACGCACCAAAGCCACCGCGTCTTTCTCACCGTTCTGAAATAGCCGGGCATAATAGGTAGAACCCACATGCACAATTTTAAAGTGCAGGACTGAAAACCACAGATTATATATATATTACAGTAGGCATAGTCCCAGCGGGTGCACGAATACCCACTGCATCAAATAACGTGAGAACCAACCAGTTGAGGGGTAAGGTAACAAGGAGAGTCTGGAGTTACGTAGCTGCCGCTGCGATTAAACGAACACGCCGTGGGATCCTCGGCTCCTACCATCTTCCACTGATTATAATTAGCGGTTAACTTTTTATTAATAATCATAACTAGCACTGGCTCGTCTCTCAGCAGTTGTACAGACAAAACATCCTGGTAGAATTCTCTTTGAAGGTTCTTTGAAACAAAATGGTTGCATATCCGTCATTCGTTTAACTGTGCTGAATATCTTTTATCATTCTTCATTTCAAACATTAGAAAACAAACCATTGCACACACAAACAACACACTTTACACAACCAAAAAATCTACATCATGTCTTTGTGTTTAGGCTTCTATAGCTCACATTCAACAGAGAAAATCCAGACCGTTCGTGGGGTTGAGATAGTATGAGGTGACGGAAGGTGCCTCTGGTCCAGCCATAAACGACTGCATTCAAACACCCTTGCAATGGGGTTGTGATTGACTGCCAAAACAATGACATTGTAATAAGATCAGTTCATTCTTCCACCCATCACAATTTAACAGATAATATGAGCTTGTGCCTCTCCTGTGATAGTTACATTGTTTAACCCTTTCCTGTGACAGTTAGGTGTGTTTAACCCTCTCCTGGTGAAGTTATGTGTGTTTAACCCTCTCCTGGTGAAGTTATGTATGTTTAACCCTCTCCTGGTAAAGTTATGTGTGTCTAACCCTCTTCTGGTAAAGTTATGTGTGTCTAACCCTCTCCTGTGAAGCTATGTGTGTTAACCCTTTCCTGCACAAATTGTGAGGTCTACAATAGGCTGTTCCCATGCCTAGAAAGAATAAGGTTAAACAATAATACAGTCTAGCGGTTAACAGCGGACACACCCATCCCATTGCGATTGATTCCGGAAGGCCCCAATTTGTGCTCTGCGTGCATTAAATGCTGCCATCTGTATTGCAGCCACTTCCATAATACATTCCTGCCCAGTGGTGACACTCTCTATGGACACGAAGGATGGTCGTCAGCTGCAATTGCAGTTCCTCACTGTCCCTCTCATCTGTGAGCCCTTGTCTGGACAACCGGTAGTCTGTGCTGCTGAAAGATACCCTCACCTGAGTAAGCTGGAATTAGCTGATGCAGTTGAAGATGGAGATAATTTAGACGTTGACGTCCTTATTGGGTCAGACCATTATTGGAAGGTCGTCAGTGGAAGGGTTATACAAGCTGCTCATGGACCTACGGCATTAAAGACAAAATTTGGTTGGGTACTTTCAGGACCAGCACATGGGCTATCTAATGGGAGTCATGGAGCAAATCTGCTTATCACCCATACCTTGAGAATAGATGCTGCATTAGAACAGCAGAGTGATAGTGACTTGGATGCAAGCTTAAAAAGGCTTTGGGACCTGGAGATACTGGGAATTAAGGAGGATGAGTCATCGATTTACGAGAAATTCACCACAAGTGTACAACATCACGAAGGGAGGTACGAAGTGGAACTACCCTGGAAGGAGACTCACCCCACGTTGCCAGATAATCTGGATTTGAGTCAAGCAAGACTGCGAAATCTTTTGCTGCGTCTGAGAAAGGATCAATGCATCCTTCGAGAGTATGATAGTGTTATCAAGAATCAGTTAAGCAGTGGAATCATTGAAGTCGTAGAGAAGCCATTGGACGGAGTAATCGGTAGGACTCACTACCTTCCGCACCATGCTGTTATCCGAAAAGACAAGCTAACAACTAAGCTTAGGATCGTCTATGACGCCTCAGCTAGAGGAACTGGTGCATCCCTGAACGACTGTTTATACAGTGGACCCAACTTTGGGCAAAATATCATGGCCATCTTGCTTAGATTTCGCACCCACAAGATTGGAATTGTTGGTGATATTGAGAAGGCCTTCTTGATGATATCCATAGCACCAAAGGATCGTGATGTTCTGCGTTTTTTGTGGATTGATAGTATTGACAAGGTGTTACCAAGAATAATGACGTTCAGATTCAAGCGAGTTGTGTTTGGAGTATCGGCAAGTCCGTTCCTGCTGAATGCCACCATACAACATCACATGAAGAGTTATGAAGCGGAAGATGCAGCCTTTGTGAGAAGATTTCTGAGGTCTATATATGTAGATGATGTTGTGAGCGGAGCCAAGGATCTTAAAGAGGCATCAGCATTCTACCACAAGTGCAAGAGTCGGCTGCTGGCAGGAGGGTTTAACCTTCGCAAAATCATCTCAAATTCAGCGCAACTCCAGCACAGAGCCAGTCATAAGGAATTGGAAGTTCACCAAGCTGTCAAGGTGGAAGATGTAGAAGAAGAAGACCAGTCTTATGCAAAGAACACTTTGGGAGATAAACAGGCCACTTCTTCACACGAGCACAAGGTTCTTGGTGTGAATTGGAGTTTCAAGAAGATGAGTTTGTGTTTGACCTTCGCTTCATTTCAACTATGGCTGCTGAATTGGAACTTACTAAGGCTGTTGTCGTCAGCTTGACATCAAGGATATATGACCCTCTCGGGATCGTTTCTCCAGTTACTGTGCAACTGAAGATGATGTGTCAGGAACTTTGTGAAGCCAAGGTCAATTGGAACGAGACACTGTGTGAGGAAATGATGACCAAGTGGAAAGCACTGATGACCAACATAGCACAAATGAGTCCAGTCACGTGCCAAGGTTTTACCTGGCTGGTTTAGACAACTTATGTGGCACCTGTACACTTCAAGGCTTCTGTGATGCTTCACTCAAGGCCTATGCAGCGGTAGTCTATCTTAGGATTCAGACTGTTGCAGGTTGTGTTGTTCGACTCGTCGCTTCCAAATCTCGAGTTGCACCTGTACGTACTCAGACAATTCCACGTCTGGAACTCCTGTCTGCACTACTTCTTGCTAAACTGTTGTCCAATGTTATGGCAGCTCTTGCAGCAGAGTTGAAGTTAGATGTACCTGTTTGCTACACTGATTCAAGGGTAGCGCTCTATTGGATACAGGGTCAACACAAAGAATGGAAGCAATATGTTCAAAATCGTGTGGATGCTATCAGAAAACTTGTGCCGGTTGAATGTTGGAGACATTGCTCTGGTCATAGCAACCCTGCTGACTTACCATCAAGAGGTTCCAGTCTGTGTGATGTACAAACTAGATCTTTGTGGCTACAGGGACCGGATTGGCTTAAAGGTGACCTTGAACCTGACAAGTGCATTTCAGGGACGATGCCTGAGGAATGCCAACAGGAACTCAAGATGAAGATCACTCACAATCTCCTGGTAGTTGAAGCAAGTAACCTCAGTGAAATCCTTGATTGTGAAGAGTACAGTTCTTTCAGGAGATTGTTGCGGGTAACAGCCAATGTCCTTTTATTCATTGAACGTCTAAAGCGTAAGGTGAAGGGGGAACGGAATGATGAAGGATCTCTCCAGCTGGAGAGTCTCCTGGTTCAAGCTGAATTATACTGGTTAAGGGTATCCCAAGTCTCATTGCCACAGCACAAGCAGTTTGTCCAATGGAAGCAACAATTTGGTTTGTTTTCTGATCCTGACGGTCTGTGGAGATGTGGTGGAAGATTAGAAAATGCAGACATTTCTGATACGGCAAAGTCACCAATCCTGCTTAACGTAGCGCACTACATCACCAGGCTTATTGTCACTCATGCCCATGAAAGTCTGATGCATAGTGGAGCAAAAGATACCTTAACGCAGTTAAGGTCACGATTTTGGATCGTAAAGGGTAGACAGTTTGTCCGAAAAACACTACATAAGTGTATGATCTGCAGACGATTCACCGGAAAGTCCTACTGTTGTCCAGCACCACCTCCTTTGCCTGAATGCCGAGTGAAGGAAGCATTTGCATTTAGTAGCATCGGTGTGGATTTTGCGGGACCCCTGTATGTGAAGAACCCTGATAAGGCATGGATTTGTTTGTACACTTGTTGTGCCACACGAGCGGTGCACCTTGACATACTTACCGACTTGAGCACAGATTCATTCATTCGTAGCTTCAGAAGGTTTGTTGCACGAAGAGGCTTTCCGAACCGAGTCATTTCAGACAATGGGAAGATAACGTAGCTTGAAAAGTGTTCCGTTGAACTTCGTTCTGGTCATGTACTAAAACTTGCCCTAGCTTGTCTTCACTGTGTTCTAAATGACATGTGAATTATTCCATTTCCCACAGTGGCAAAACAGTGAGTGCTTTATCATTGCTACACTATACATCAGCCCATGCTTATCACAGTATGAAATATCTAACGTGTTCCTCTATTCTCCTTCCCTTCCTTGGTGCATGCATTACCACATGATCATATTGGGTGGATTGCAGAGTTGCAATA